>CASHTH010000446.1:0-92869 GCA_030341885.1 Geodia barretti
AATTCTGCTGTTGAGAGAAGATTCACACCACAAGGGGGCAGGCTGATACGTCCTAGTACGCTTTTGCAAAAGTTTTGCCTCAATGAGTAGTTAGTATATAGGCCAAACGGAAGGACATTGAGAGTTTATGCAAAAAAATGAAGGCAGTTAATGAACTTGATGAGGAAAAACTTTAATCATAAACCATTTCTCACAACCTTTTTGTGTTTCATTTCAGACCTTCTAAGCACAGCACGAAACCAATCAAGCGTATGAAAAAAGTAATTTCGTGGTCTCAGCGTGTCTTTAAACAGAGGGTGTTCATCTGTATTGACCGGGACAGCTTAAAGCTATGTATGATACTCCGCGGCAGGCGCCACTTCCTCTCGTACTTAGTACACACTAAGACTTCCGGCACAAGGCACACTATGAACCAACGTATTATCCTTGTAGGAGGAAAAAGTAATTCGTGCACCTATGTCGGCAATGTCTAAAGTATTAGCATCGAGAGCAGGAAGGTTGAAACACCAGTAGTCCTTGTATGAGAGGTACATGCTAGTCTCGGATGTCAAATAATACACTCACAGTATTACCATGGGGTGTCGCAATTGTAAGAGGGATCATCCTATCTTGAGGGTCCCTTCTCGGATAGGTATTTTATTCACTAGAAATTATACTCCACGTTCGCCCAGCGCATGTACGAAAGAGACACGTGTTTCACATGGTGTGCAATCCAGATTCAACATCACCTGCGAAAGTTCTGTCCACAGCGCAGACACTCGACAGCTACACAGTCATTGGCTGTGCTCGGACATTTACGCTGCGAGCAATCTTCGTAACATAAAGATCAACAGGTTTGGTGGTGCAAAAAATAAAATTTTTGTGTCGCCTCGTATTTTTGACAGACTTGACATAATAACTGCACTCTCCAGCTATAGTCAAGATATTCGGGATTGTTGGTTGGCCTGTCCTTCCTTCCACATGCTTACTAAAAGTACGAAAAGTTTAAGCCACACCCATTTTTGACAATGATTGCACTGCACTCTCCAGCTATAGTCAAGATATTCGGGATTGTTGGTTGGCCTGTCCTTCCTTCCACATGCTTACTAAAAGTACGAAACGTTTAAGCCACACCCATTTTTGACAAGATTGCACTGCACTCTCCAGCGATATTCAGGATTGTTGGTAGGCCTGTCCTTTCCTCCACATGCTTACTAAAACTATGAAAAGTTTAAGCCACACCCATTTTTGACAAGATTGCACTGCACTCTCCGGCTATAGTCAAGATATTCGGGATTGTTGGTTGGCCTGTCCTTCCTTCCACATGCTTACTAAAAGTACGAAAAGTTTAAGCTACACCCATTTTTGACAATGATTGCACTGCACTCTCCAGCTATAGTCAAGATATTCGGGATTGTTGGTTGGCCTGTCCTTCCTTCCACATGCTTACTAAAAGTACGAAAAGTTTAAGCCACACCCATTTTTGACAATGATTGCACTGCACTCTCCAGCTATAGTCAAGATATTCGGGATTGTTGGTTGGCCTGTCCTTCCTTCCACATGCTTACTAAAAGTACGAAATGTTTAGCCTACATAAGTAATTTGTTCGTAAATTGTCTCTCACTAGTTTTGAGCAGCTGTGTATAAACTACTGCAATGAGAAGCTGCAGCAGCTGTTCATTGAGTTGGTTCTGAAACAGGAGCAAGAGGAGTACATGAGAGAGGGCATCGAGTGGGTCCAGGTAGGTTTGTGTACAGTTTGTACAGTGGAACCTCCGAACAAGGGACACTTTGGGGCCAATGGTTTTGTGCCTTGTAGAGAGGTCGTCCCTATCTCGGAGGTTAAATAGTACACTAAAGTATTAGCATGGGGTTGAAACAAGTGTCCTTTGCAGAAAGGTTGTCCCTACATCTCAGAGGGTCCCTTATCGGAGGTTCCACTGTAGTTCATCGGTGTGGGGGTGTTATGACATTAACTCCCTCGTAACTGGCGAACAAAGCTCATTCCCCCTTCCTCCGCCCCCCTCCCCCCCTCCCCCTCCAGATTGACTATTTCAACAACCGTGTCATCTGTGACCTGGTCGAGGCTCCTCGTACTGGAATCATTGCTCTTCTCGACGAAGCCTGCTTCCTTGTCGGGACCGTCACCGACATGGTCATTAAAACCCTCTCACTCCTCCAATTCTTTAACCCTTTACCGATATACTTTTAATTAACCCTCTTACTTCTGCTATAATTCAACTTTCTTACCCCCGAATTTTCAATCCTGAATTTTTTGTCCCCTAGAACAGGCTATTAGCTACTTTAAAACCCTTTCATTTCTCTGTGACTTTTAACCCGTTTCCCCCTGAGGTTTTTGGCTTTTACATATTTTACCCTTTCATTTCTCTGTGAATTTAACCCGTTTCCCCCTGAGTTTTTTTGAATAGTATGAATGTCTCTATGCAGCATTTCCTGACGGCGATGGACGAGAAGTTCAAAGGTCACGACCACTACTCCAGTCGACAGGTGGACCTGCAGGCCAAGGATCTTGAGAGAGACCGCGACTTTGTCGTCCGCCACTACGCCGGGGACGTCGTGTATGTCACGTTCCCACGTTTCCATATTCTCATACCACAGTCATCCGTGCTTCCATTTCCAGATTTTCCCCTTACCCTTTGTAAATTGTTCAGCATCAACTGCTCTTGCAGCCATGTGTATTTCTCATGTTCCCATGTTTTAAAACTCTGGTTCCCATTCTTCTACATTTCCAAATGCCGGTTCCCATTCTCCCATGTTTCCAAACGGCGGTTCCCATACCCCCTACTCCCATTCCTCCTCCAGATACATTGTGACCGGCTTCATTGACAAGAACAAGGACCCAATCTACCAGGACTTCAAGAGACTCCTCTACAACAGGTCAGAGGTCACATCGGGATCACATGATCCGTCACATGACCGTCACATGATCTCTTACAGTGATCACAAGCTGCTGAAGGCCATGTGGCCGGAGGGAGCACAGGCATTGACAGAAGTCACAAAGATACCGTAAACGAATCGGACTGTGCACAGGAACATGTTTATTGTAACGTATCCTGTAAATCCGGCTTTACCAAACACAACACGCCTGTATGGACTTATTAATAAAACCCTGGTTAAAACCGTCAAAAATGAGAGATAGCTATATTTACCCCGTTCGCACTATGCCAAGATATTCAACCTTCCAAATTATAAATCATATTTTATATGGCAAGCATGCTAACTATACAGAATGATACCGTATTGCTGGAAAACACCCGTCACCTATTGTGTTTACTGTACATAGTGTAAGGAGTGGACTCAGAGAGAGAGAGAGAGTAGAAGAGAGTAGGAGACAAGAGAGAGAGAGATACGAAGAGGGAAGGGGGAGGGGGAGGGCAAGCTCCAAGGATAAAAAAGAGACCGAGTCCATCAACTCAACAGGTATAAAAAAGTCCCAATTCTAAAAAAAGAAACCCTCCCATAAGCATTCTCCACTAACTAAAAGAAGGAAATATCACTAAAGAAAAGATCACATAGAATACTATTGAATCAATCACTATAAAAAATCTACACCCCTTATTTAGCAGAAGTTGACCTCTTGAGAAACCTTTCGAGAGTTCGTTGAGTAAACTTGTTTAAACCGAAAACCGCCCTGTCAGATCAAGGGAGGATCGAAATTTTTATCCAAAGAAAAGGTGGGTGACCAAACAACTGGCAGACGAAATAACCCATTTCTAACGTGAAGGTGTGTCAACCGCACCTGAAACTTGAATCGTCCGGTCAAGATTCAAACGATGGAATAGATGCCATCACACCAGAAATCGGTAAAAAAAAGTGGATACAACATTGGGGGAGCGGCTCCGTGGAAACCAAAATGGACCAAAAAACCGCGCTATGAAATGAATGCACAGTTTTCATTTCCACAAAAGAACAGTGTATCTTAATGCATGCATTAATACTGGGGGGAGCCAAGGTGAGAAAGCATTCAACCTACCCCCGAACAAAATTCATGAAAGACTAGATAATGAGAAAAAAAGAGGAGGCGGTGTTGCCAAAGTATCCACTCTAGTTTAGTATACTTAGTAAGAAAGCAAACATAGAGAAGGGGGAAGAGTGGGGGTTTAAAGTCCCAACATATCAACAAAACACAATTGGTCATATTTCCATAAAATAAAATCACACCGTAAAAACACAAACCACCAGTCAGTAATCTTGTACATGTGAAAGAGACAATAGAGACTATATCAAGAGAGGGTCAGATGGATTGCAAAACAACCGAACCACGAAAAAACTAAAAAAAGGAAGTACGAACCGAAAATAAAAATGTGTTAATCAGCGGTAAAATTAGGAATAGAACTGGTAGTAAGGAATGAGAGGGCATAAGAGGAGACGGGATATATATTTTATTTTTTTTTTTTTTTTTTATTTTAATTTTTACATTTTAATTTTTAAATTTTTTTTTTTCTTTTTTCTCCTTTTCTCTTTTTTTTAAATTTCTAGTTTTTCCCTTTTTTATTCTCGTTGTCCTCTTTCTCTATTTTTTTTTACCTCTTTTTTTTTTTTAATATTTTTTTTTTTTCCTTTTTTTTTGTTTTTCCTTGGATTTTTTTTTTCTTTCTTTTTTTTTTCTTTTTTTTAGTGTTCTCCTTCTATTCTTCCTTATTCTCTCTTTTTTGATGGGATAGTTTTTTATTTATCCTTCTCATTTTTGCTTATTTTCTAAGTTTTTCACTCTTGTCTCTTTTTTTTCCGAAACGCCTTTGCAACTGTTTCGGGTTTTATGGTTGTGTGGTTTTTTTCTGTTCGTGTTTTTATTCTTCTATTGGTTTTTTGTGTTGCAGCTTATCTCTCACGCCATTTGTCGGTTTTGATTGGTTTTCTTTTTTGTAGTTATGGTCTTGTTTAGTCTACCCCTTGTTCTTTATTGTGTTTCGCTCGCTCATTATCTCCGGATATTTATGGTATATTTCTGTTCTGATATTTTGCCGAGGTTTGGTCGTAAGTTGTTTGAAGTTGGTCTCTCAATAGGTTTTCCCCTATACTATGATTTAAATTTGGGGTTGTTGAGTTTTTTTCTATGGGTGGTTTTTGTATTATGCTCCTTTATCTCAGTTGTAATTGATGTAATTTATGGAAGTGTCATGCGATCTGTTGAATTTTTTTAGATAACCTGTACTTCTGGGCAGTTTTTGGTGTCTGTTTCTTGTAGTAGTTTCTCTGGCCGTTTCTCGAGTTGTTATGTATTGTTTGGATGTTTCGTCTCTGTTGTTTTTTTCTCGGTGGGTGTTAGTTCGTCAAGTTATATTTTGGTTTTTACTGTCTTTTACGCCGTGGTGATTCATTTTTATCTCTGTCCCGTGTGTTGGTGGTCGTATAGGGGGTTCTAATTGTTTGTTTTGTTGTTGGCTCTTAATCCTTGAGAGTTTATGTTGTGTGATCCTTTCGTCTGAGCGTGGTGCTTAGTGGCTGTGTGGTTTATCGTTCTCCTGTTTGTTCTCCGTTTTCTAGACTTTGTGGTGTAGTTGTTGTGAGTTTTTCTTAATAAAAAAGAATGTTTTTTGATTCTGTAGGTACAAGTTGATATGCCGGGACACCTGGCCCAGTTACCGTGGAAACGCGACGCAGGCAACGGAGGTCATTTGCAACCACCACAACCTGGCGGGCGACGTGGCGTACGGGAGGACCAAGGTGTTTATTCGGAGCCCGCAGACTTTGACCTTTCTGGAGCAGGAGAGAGTGAGGCAGCTGCCTTACGTGGTCACAACCATCCAGAGAGTGAGTGTTCTACGCCGCACTGACAAACCTTTTGTCAAAGTTTTCTAAAAATTTTTTTGGGTGGAGATCTTTTTTTAGCAGCTTGGACTAACTTAACTGAGGGTAACTGGTAGATTCATTATTCAAATAGAGATTTATGAGGGAGAAATAGTATTTTTTTAGAGTAGAAACACATCCAGATGCCAATGGGACAGAAGAAAGTGTCCTTATTAGAGAGGTGTCCTCATTTCAGTGGTGTTCTTAGAGAGAACTGTACACGTTAAGACCCTATAGGGCAATGGAAGGTCATGTGCGTTAAATTAAACCCTATCATTCCTGCCAGATCTTGATGTTAGTTGGTGTACACATGTCCATGGGGGGAGGATACTCTAGCACGAGGTGCTGTGTGCCATCACCATGGTAACGGTAAACACACAGCGGAGAATTTAAAATCTCGTCTGAATTTGGGAAGGTCTCGGAATTCCTTCCATTCTTCCAGATTAACTACTTTCTTTCTAACGTTACACGCCAGACAGTCGATATTTCCGTCTATTGCGGCCGGCGTGTGTAGGATGGGTGAATGTGAATAGTTTGTATTCACGACTAATCTAGACTGAATGGAGCCGAATTTCCTTATCAAATTAGACTTTGAATGAGATTAGATTAACCTCTATTGTTGCTGACATTGTGGGCTTGTTATTATACTAACTGGTTTATTGGGAAATAATGTTGTTTTTGGACGTCTGTCTGTCTGTCCTCCTTCCTCTCCTCTTCTCTTCTCCCACCTCTTTCTCACTTCCCCATCTCCCTCTCTTTCTCATCGAAAGACTACCTATCTTCATCATCCTATTAAGCCCCATTAATATAGTTACACCTTGTGTTCAACATAGCATCATCTACAGTAGTACAACCCTGCAAACCTCTCTCTAAGGACAACCCTGCAAATGAGGGAACCTTTTCTTTCCTGCTTTTCCCAAGAACAGTTGCAATTTGATAAGGACACCTTAACTACTTTCTTCTGTCACATTAGTCTATATGTATATACAGATTAGAAGGGCTTCGTATTGTATAATATGAGATTATGTCCTCTCCTCCTCTCCTCCTCTCCCTCCTCTCCCTCCTCTCCTCCTCTCCCTCCTCTCCCTCCTCTCCCTCCTCTCCCTCCTCTCCCTCCTCTCCCTCCTCTCCCTCCTCTCCTCCTCTCCCTCCTCTCCCTCCTCTCCCTCCTCTCCCTCCTCTCCCTCCTCTCCTCCTCTCCCTCCTCTCCCTCCTCTCCCTCCTCTCCCTCCTCTCCCTCCTCTCCCTCCTCTCCCTCTCTCCCTCCTCTCCTCTCTCTCCTCTCCTCCCTCCTTTCCTCCTCTCCCTCCTCTCCCTCCTCTCCTCCTCCTCCTCCTCTCCTCCTCCCTCCTCCTCCCTCCTCTCCCTCCTCTCCCTCCTCCTCCTCTCCCTCCTCTCTTCGCAGTTCACAAGAGGATTCTTGGTTAGAAGAAGAATACAAAAGACGAAAGCTGTCGAAGTGGTGATTGCCTACTACAGACGATACAAGATGAAGAGCTTCGTCCACCGAATCATCACTCTCTTCCGGTTAGTTTCACTTTCAGAATGATTTTACCACTATCACTCTTCTCATCTCACACACACACACACACACACAATCATCTAAAGGGGTGTGGCTTCGATGCCGGATCTCGGAAAGTCGATACCGTGGCCCGAACCACCTCCCGTTCTCACAAAATTTGTGACTTACGCTCAGCAAATCCACGCCAGGTAATAATTATTATATAGCATACCGGAGAGGGCAAACTTTTATGTTGGAGAGAAAAACTTTCTTTCTCCCTCTCTCCTCTCCTCTTTTCTTTTCTCTATAAACAAAGTTCTCTTCCCATTTATGAAATTGTGTACACGTGGTCCCTCGGGGGATATTTACCCCCCTCCCCCTTCCTCCCCACACACACACACACACACACTCGTGCAAGGCATCCGTTCTGAGGCCAGGGGGATGATGAGCATAAACCAATTCATTGTTTTCTAGAAATTGTTGCTTATTGCTTTATCGCCGCACACATGCACTACTTTACAGACGTCTGTTCTAACGCTAGTGGGGGGAGAGAAAGGGAGGATGAGTCATGGAATAATTCGCGCGAGTGGGAGACGGAAATATGTCCCTTACCTTCCGGTGGTCTAGAGTAGACTGTGTTTATGTCAACAGCTTTTTTAAGAAGACATTTGTACTAGCGCTAGTGGGAAGAAAGGGAGGATAATAATCCCCGACAGAAGGAGTGTAAGAGACTTGATATTTCCCTTACTTTCCGGTGGTCTATGTTTGCGTGCACACCTTGGGAGTGCTTTTTAAGACATCCGTTTTGTAGCTAGGGCGGGAGAGGGGAGGACAAGGAATGAAATAATCCCCCGACAGTGGGAGTGGGAGTGAGACTGAACTGTTTCCGTGACATCGCTGGCAGCTGTTTACAGTGTTTCAACGCGTGTATATACTCTGCCGCCCATTTCTCAATGGGGATGACGTAATTGGTATTTCCAGGGTTATCAAAACTAGCCTGAGTGTGTGCGGTAAAATTTGTTGGGGGGGATGGGATTTTGTTGTGGGAGCAAAATTTGTTTTTATATGCTTTGTGTGTGTCCCAAGAATTTCTAGTGCAGTCATGCGAGGGTAGGTATCGAGATGACAACAATCGTCAGAATGACGTTGGACAAATTAGGACCCCTCTCCAACAAGGACACCCCCCACCCCCTCCAAGAACAGTTGTTGCATGCAATTCAACCCCTGTAGTACAAGGACACCTCACTAATATGGACACTTTCTCTCTTGTCCCACTGGTGTCTGGATTAGAGGAGTTCCACTGCATCTAAATTCCATTTTTCTTCTCCCCATGCACAAGTCCTCTTCACTGTGTCTCATTCACCCAAAAATACAATTTGATAACTGTGTGATTATTTAAGGACCGACATGCTTTTGTCACCTTGAAAAGGACACATTTCCTTGTGAATTGTGTAACTATCACCTTTTGATGATCGGTATTTTGTGTACTATGTGGCAGTTATTACAGTGCGTTATCTAACCGGAGGTCTATATGTCATTTACGCAACTCTTAACCTTTTCCTTTGTCGCGGCAGACCTTTCGTCTATTGCGTTGGGTTGCGTGCTATGTGACAGCTATTACAGTGCACGAGCCGCTAAAAGTTTAAATAACCTCTCGTTGAGTCATGTGGAACTGTGATTTTGACAGTTTTGACAGTGCGTAAGTCGTTGGCGGGTGATCTATTGTGAACGTGGTCTATAAATTACATATAAACCCCGGTCGTGTCATACTCTACTTGTATTTCTCATACGAGGTCGTTATTAGCATTTCGTGACGTGCAATGATTATTGCTACACCTCACATAACTCTGTAGTTCAAGCGTACGTTCATATCGTGTTGTGTTGCAGAAGTAATCGTTGAGTTTACACGAACCCTGACCTTGTTTTTCAGGAAGCTCGCGCGTGACGTGTTACCTAGCTACTAGATATTAATTGAAGCTTGCTGAACATTATCAAGTGTCGCTCAACTTTATGATCCTTTCTATATATGGTTTTGTAAAATCGGTTTATGTTCTAGCTCACAACTACGTAATCAACTCCATGCTGATGATTTGTGGGCTTATCTCTGGACACCAATGTGACAGAAGAAAGTGTCAATAGTATTGTGTATGCTCGGGCTAGATCAGTTCTTGGGGAAGTAAAGGTGTCCTTATTAGAGAGGTGTCATTTCAGGGGTGTCCTTAGAGAGATGTTCAATCGTATAAGAGTGTGCAGGTACAAACGCAACTACCACAGCTAATTATCAAGCTATGTAATGTAGTTCACTTTCAACATGGTACCCAACGGATATGAATGCTATGAACATACGTGATCTACTTTAATTTGTCACTAACGCGGAATGTTGTCTAGGTGATGCATTTTTCCTTGGGGCATCCTTTACGATGACACATGTTACCACAGCTGAATAAGACACTAAAAGGTCATATAGAAGTGCGTGTAATCTTGGGTGATCATTAAAAAATGAAATGATCGATACCTCATGTGGGAAATTAATGTGCGTCCGTGGTGCATTTGGGAAAGTGGATGGATTGTAAGGTGACACTGAACGAAGGTATTGGTATAATTTGGTTGATAGTGACATTAATGTCTGTGTGTGAGTGTGGACTTTGATGAAAGTCTGTCTGGCCTACTTTAACCCCCTTAGACTTCAGGTACGTATGTGTGTGTGCATGTGTGTGTGTGGGGGGGAGCTATGCGGAAAGACGGAGAAGTAGGAGCACGATAGGAGGGGAAAAAGGCAGGTGATGTATACAACAGGAGAGGGGAGAGAGGGGAGAGGGAGGAGGAGAGAGAGAGAAGGGAGAGAGAGGAGGAGAGAGGAGAGGAAGGGAGTAATAGGGAAACTGGAGAGAGGGTGAGAAGGAAAAAGAAAGATGGATATGTCAACCAACCACCCATGATCAGCTACACATGATCATTCCTACTTTTCCTTGTTTCCTGGAACATTGGCATAGGGACACAACCCAATGAATATAATTACCTGTACAGGCAGATGTATAATGGTTTGCCTCCTATACCCTTGTACGAATTTCCGTTGTGTAACTAGTGTTTTCCTTCCGTGATTAACAATCCAAATTATTGACGGTTTATGCGTGATTAGGTGGCCACTAAACCAATGAACTTTCAGTGGCTAATCCGGACACCAATGGGACAACAGAAAGTGTCCATATTAGTGAGGTGTCCTTATTTCATCTGTGAAAGAGCTGTTTTTTTGGAGGGAAGGTGTCGTTGTTAGTGACGTGTCCTCATTTAAGGGGTGTCCTTAGGGAGGGGTTCCACTTCGTGTGAATTTGCCATAAGCTGTCCCTTTCTCACCGTATTGTGCATTAACATTTTCCCAGGCAAGCCCTCTGCTAGCCTGGCAAATGTGGCAGCAAAAGTGGGCGTTATATTAATGTGATTAATGCGTCCAGCTCCCTCAGGTATTGTGGTTTTGTTTCACCTTTTAGCCCTAGTTACTCTCCCGTGGTATTCAATTAGTCGGGTGGACACACATGTTCCGTCCTTTGTGGCTCGATCAGTGAGCATTAATGATTCCTTCTTTGTCATCTGAAGTGGCGATGCTAAGTACAGCGGTGCACATGTACAGAACGTTGTACAGAGTAATTGTGTATTGATGGATCAATACGTTTTGCATGGTGGTTTGATGCTCTGATTAAAGTTCATACTGCTGTATATTCAGTGTTAACTATAGTGGAACACCTCTCTCTAAGGACACCCTGAAATGAGAACACCTCTCTAAGGACACCCCTGAAATGAGGGACACCTCTCTAAGGACACCCCTGAAATGGGGACACCTCTCTAATAAGAACTTTCTTTCCCCAAGAACAGTTCTTGCGTGCAATTTCAATTGCATGCAAGAACTGTTCTTGGGGGAAGAAGAGGTTTCCTTAAAAGCGATGCATACTCATTTCAGGGGTGTCCTTAGAGAGGTGTCTTCATTTAAGGAGTGTCCTTAGAGAGGTGTCCTCATTTAAGGAGTGTCCTTAGAGAGGTGTCCTCATTTCAGGGGTGTCCTTAGAGAGGTGCCCTCATTTCAGGGGTGTCCTTAGAGAGGTGTCCTCATTTCAGGGGTGTCCTTAGAGAGGTATCCTCATTTCAGGGGTTTCCTTAGAGAGGTATCCTCATTTCAGGGGTGTCCTTAGAGAGGTGCCTTCATTTCAGGGGTGTCCTTAGAGAGGTGTCCTCATTTCAGGGGTGTCCTTAGAGAGGTGTCCTCATTTCAGGGGTTTCCTTAGAGAGGTATCCTCATTTCAGAGGTGTCCTAAGAGAGGTGTCTTCATTTCAGGAGTGTCCTTAGACAAAGGTTCCACTATATAGCATCCCATCCAAGCCTCTCTTACTCTACTAATGAAGAGCAGAAAGCTCACCCTAAGTGTGTCATGTTTCACCCACGCCACGTCCCACTGAGCCTTTCCCTCCGCGAGCCAAATTGAGCAATCGGGTTCTCACGTGGGAGTACATCGCAACCCTCTCAACCCTAACCTACCTCCGCGCTTCAGGCCAGCCACACCAAAGACTCGTGGCCATTGTCACAGAGCCCTCCCTAATGAGCACCGGCCAAAAGTGGCGTGAGAAATGCCTGTTCAATTGAGAGTTGTGTGTTCCCCTGGACTCTGTGTGGTGGGGCGGGGGATATGAAAAGAAGCAGGACATATGGGGTTTGTAAGGGAGCATATGTGTGTGTTTGAGTGAAGTTCGGACCTTCCCTTTGCTTTTGTTGTACTCTCCACTCCCTCCTTCAATTCAGCTTTCTCACAGAACTTTTCCTCTCTTTCCTTTCATCCTTCTCTCCCTCCCCTTTCACACACACACACCCTCTCTCTCTCTCCCTTCTCCCTCCCTCCCTCCCCTTTCAGACACACACTTGTACTATAACCATTATTATACTGGAGAAACTACATGTCACAATATGGCAGTACTGTGATTCAGTCTCAACTGGTTGCATAACACGATGTAATGTGTATCGGTGATTGACAAAGCTAGCCAAATATACAGATGGCAGTTGCTGTCTGTTTTCCCTTCTGAGCCAGCCTTAAAGCGTGCTCGCTGCACGCGATATTACAGCCCCGCCTAGCAATCAGCAGATGCACAAACCTGGCTATTTACGGTTGCGCAATCACGCGGCTGACTAAGCTGTAGGTAGGGCAAACATTGAGTCGTCACCTGGTGTTTTGACTTCTCCAGAAAACTAAGAACAAGATGGGATCACTTAGGTTTGAATTCGATACTGGCCGCACTATCGTTTTGTCTAGCCCCGTGGCACCATATGGTAGGTGTGGAGGTTACGTAACACAGTGCGCTGTAGTTTCGACGCGGCGTGTTATGGTAACAAGTTTCACTGTCGGCGTTTTCCGTGAGTGAGTGAGTGTTTGTCTAGCCTCGTCTGTCGTGACCTAATGGGACGCCATCTGTACACATCTCTAATCACGTTTTTAAAAACCTGTTTTGTCTTCGACAAAGTCCTCAGGACAGGTGTCCTAATTTCTGGAGGTGCCGAGCGCAGGTTTCCGTGGTAATCACTTCTAGGTGTCCCCCACGACCTTGTGTCTCACGCTTCCTTATTCCGGCTTGTGTACAAATGTATATTCAGGTTTCTATCAAGTTTTGTCTTTCAAAAGGACACACGTTTTTTGTTAGGGACGTGTTGTAGATGGGCTTCGCACAACAGTGATTATCATTATGCCAAAAACAGGTGTTGTATTTCATGTGTACACACCGTCTCAGCTGAAACGCCATGTAAACAAGTGAAGGAAGTGGAAACGTGCTCTAAACTCTTAACCCTTTCCCTCCCACCATATGTTATTTAACCCCCTGTGATCCTTGATCGGATGCCAATGAAATTTCATCAGATTCCTCAGATTCCTCAACCTTTCAGTTCCCACGTGTTTACTTTAACCCCTGGAGTCTTAACCTTCGTTAGCCAGTTTCAGTTTAACCCCCCTACTACACACAATTCCAATTAACCCCCTAACCACCACATGTACTTGAAACCACAAATCATGTTTCGTTCTCCCGCACAACCCAATTTACTGTCTATACTACCCTCTAATCCAGACACCAATGGGATAGAAGAAAGTGTCCGTATTAGTGAGGCGTCCTGAGCATTATACAGTGGAACTCCTCTAATCCTGACACCAATGGGATAGAAGAAAGTGTCCGTATTAGTGAGGCGTCCTGAGCATTATACAGTGGAACTCCTCTAATCCTGACACCAATGGGACAGAAGAAAGTGTCCGTATTAGTGAGGTGTCCTGAGCATTATACAGTGGAACTCCTCTAATCCTGACACCAATGGGACAGAAGAAAGTGTCCATATTAGTGAGGTGTCCTGAGCATTATACGGTGGAACTCCTCTAATCTGGACACCAATGGGACAGAAGAAAGTGTCCATATTAGTGAGGTGTCCTGAGCATTATACGGTGGAACTCCTCTAATCTGGACACCAATGGGACAGAAGAAAGTGTCCATATTAGTGAGGTGTCCTGAGCATTATACGGTGGAACTCCTCTAATCTGGACACCAATGGGACAGAAGAAAGTGTCCATATTAGTGAGGTGTCCTGAGCATTATACGGTGGAACTCCTCTAATCTGGACACCAATGGGACAGAAGAAAGTGTCCATATTAGTGAGGTGTCCTGAGCATTATACGGTGGAACTCCTCTAATCTGGACACCAATGGGACAGAAGAAAGTGTCCATATTAGTGAGGCGTCCTGAGCATTATACAGTGGAACTCCTCTAATCCTGACACCAATGGGACAGAAGAAAGTGTCCGTATTAGTGAGGCGTCCTGAGCATTATACAGTGGAACTCCTCTAATCTGGACACCATGGGACAGAAGAAAGTGTCCATATTAGTGAGGTGTCCTGAGCATTATACGGTGGAACTCCTCTAATCCTGACACCAATGGGATAGAAGAAAGTGTCCGTATTAGTGAGGCGTCCTTATTTCAAATTGCTTGCAAGAAACTGTTGAGAATGGGTAGAGATGTGCCCTTTATTTCAGAGGTGTCCTTAGAGAGGTGTCCTCATTTCAGGGGTCCTTATGAGAGGTGTCCTACATTTCAGAGGTGTCTAGAAGAGTGTCCTCATTTCAGGGGTGTCCTATAGAGAGGTGTCCTCATTTCAGGTTCTTTGAGAGAGTGTCCTCATTTCAGGGTTCCTTAGAGAGGTGTCCCTCATTTCAGGGTGTCCTTAGAGAGGTTGTCCTCATTTCCAGGGGTGTCCTTAGAGAGGGGTTCCACTGCATACCTTATTTCACCCACCCAACTCGATAATGAATTTAACCCTATTCCCCACTAATCTTTGCAGATGGAGAGCAAAGGTTATACTGCTGCGTATCCCGGTGAGGGACCGGCCCGAGGTTCAGCTGAAGGCCATTGCCTACGGAGCCCTCAGCCACAGGAGAGAGAAATGGGGGTACAACCGCAAATGGTTCGGAAACTACCTCACTCTTCAGGTAGGTTGGTTGGTTTGCCTATTTTTAGCCACACGTGTGACTGGCCGCGCGTTTTTATTTTTAGCCGCTCGTGCTTATTTTTAGCTGCTTGTGCTTATTTTTAGCTGCTTGTGCTTAATTTACTTACTGCACCTTCTTGCGTTCCGTATGTATCACTAAGTTATAGTATTTAGTACATAAGGAAGAGGGTGGTATACCTAGCATCATACTAGATGTATGGAGTTTAACTGGTGTGCGCTAATAAGGTCAGCTTTAAACAGGTTCACTTACGCTTTGTGTTTATTATTGCACATGTTTATCGAAACGTTTTGGTTTATTGCTATGGCTACGAAGGCACATGAGGGTCACATTATGGCAGAGAGTGTTTGTACTTCCTGGTTACGCAGTCTGACTTTCCTAATTTCCACATCACATGCATGTCACATAGTTTCCTATTCCACCACACACACCCTCCATAAGAATCCATACTTTAATGTACTTCCTATGTACACCCATACATTACCTTCCTATACAAGTTTAGTGATACACACTTTATATACTTACTGTAGTTACTAACACATGCTAATGTGGAAATACCACTTCCATATATCGACATAAACGACATAATCTGACTTGTTGTAGGGCTAACAGACTAATCAATAGTGTAGATTTTGTCATGCATGCTGCACTGACAGTATAGTAGGGTGGGGATTTTTGAAATGCCGGCGATGTAATGTGTTTACTGCGGTAGCGGTGTCCGTGGGAACCAAAGGGTGGTAGTTAACGGTGCGGAAAACGACGGTGCCTGTGTGTGAGTTGCCATGTGCAGGGGGCATGTGCGGTTGGCTTGGTTATGTCTGGTGCAGTCTCAAGTCATGCCGCGAGGCAGCTGCTTCTATTCTCTATTGCTATTCCCCGATACTCTTACCACGTGGACACCTGCTGGACATTCACACAGACCCTCTCAGAGAGCCTAGTATAGTGTTGCCCACATATTGCATTATGCACCCAAGAGCATTAAATCACTACATGTTGCATTACGCATCACCGCAGAGTTTCATGTCATGTGATATTGGGGTTAAATTTGGCATGCTGGGAGGCATGTATTGCAGTGGGTGAGGGGTTAAATCAGAAACGTCACCGGGAATAAATTTTCCTGTTTAATATCCTTCCTACACCATCCTCTCTCGGTCGCGGCTAGCTTGCATTGTGCAGGTCCTTATAGAGGTATATGTGTGTGTTAATTAATCATGGGGTAGCTCAAAGCAACGGGCGGAAGGAAATATGTCATACAGTGGAAATGTGGGGTGTGTCTTACATCTTCCTTATTAGGGTGTCTTACATCTTCCTTAGGGTGACATACATTAACTGTGGTTAGGTTCGTTAGGTCTATAGTTAGCTATCGATGATCAAAGGCCGATGAAGGGATGTGCATACAGGAAAATAATAGGGTGTCTTTGAATTGCAGACTTATTCCTTAGGCCAACATATATGACGTACACATGCTGCCTACCCTCATGCTTATCTGTATATAGGGTTATATATACAGAGTTGCTGATCAAAGTCAGAATGAAGGGAAGTGTGTAACATTGTGACGAAGTAATTTATTCTTGCACATTTCCAGGCCCCTTATAAGTATACTGAATTGATGCCTGGCAAGGGAAATGTAGTAATGGTAACAACTGTGGTGTGTAATACATTCCCGATTCATTTCTCAAACCATTCCTTGAACCCCAGGCCTAACTAGCCTTATAGAGAAATCAATACCCTTGTTAGGGGGTGTAAGAGTGTATCTTAATTGGGAAATTGAGCGAATTTCAATGTTATCCTTTCTCCCATCTTAGCACTTTACAGTTACGTTGTAGCTAGCCATATAAGGAGTTTCCAACGTGTTGCGTGAGTCAGCCCAGAAGGAAATTTTGTCACGGAAAGAGCGCTGCGTCCAAATTTGCTGCGTGTGTTCATGTTTTTCCTGCACTGTCCTTTGTCCTAGCTTTCCTAATTTAGTACATCTTTAAATTATACGGCAGCGTGTCATCGTTTAAAACAGCATGTCGTGAGGGTGCCACCAATGTTATTCTTAGTCTGCGTATTCAGCGGCAGGGTTGTGTGAGTAGCCACAGCGACGCAGCTGTTTGCCGGTGTATCTGCATTCACTGGTCCACTTAGAATAACCCTGTCTTTGGCTACGTGACTCGCTCCAACATATGTCCTTCCACCCACTATAAGGTCGTTAAATCCATCTTCCCCACGCTTCACTTGAGGTATATACCTCTCCAGTATACAGCAAATATTACCTCAAATGTATGGGCATAATGCAGGATGACCTGTGTTATCCCTATGTACTAACTTAAGTACTACCATACTTAGTTACAGTGGAACCCCTCTACAGAAGAAAGTGTCCATATTAGCCAAAGTGTCCTTGCTTCAGGGGGTTTATTTGCATGCAAGCAAACTGTTCTTGGGGAAAGAAATGGCCGGAGAGCTTCGAGGGAGCGAGGTGAATTATGTGATTCATTTGCATGCAAGCAAACTGTTCTTGGGGAAAGAAATGGCAGGAGAGCTTCGAGGGAGCGAGGTGAATAATGTGGTTCATTTTCCGTTTGCAAAAGTTAAAAATTTTGCGTTCACTACCTAAACGCAGTTTTCTCGAAACTTTCCCGCTGGTGGAGAGTTGTCCTCGTGTCTGGAGCACAGGTTCCACTGTATATATATACACCCACCAATCCATTCTTCCCCCATACATACGCACACAATGGCGAGCACCCTTAGAAACTGCCGTGCGAAAGTTACTTTCAAAAGCTGTCGGTTTTCCATATGAGCACCTGTGTGTCTGGTGTATTGTGTGTGGATTAGGGAAGGGCACGTTTCTAGGAAGGGCGGTTCGCGTAACCCGCGCATCTGGTAAGGATGGGACTGCTTTTGTTGCGTCTACCGTCCAATTCAGTTGATTACTTGTGTGCACACATGCTCTGTTGTCTTTGTGTGGCGTTTTGAGAGATTGTGTTCAAATATGTGTCCCCTCCCTCTCTCCCCCTCTTCCTTGCCTCATTTCTCCCTCTCTTCCCTCTCTCCCATTTCTCTGCTATCCTTCTCTCTCCTCTCACTCTCTCTCCCTCTCTCCTCTCCTCTCCCATTTCTCTGCTATCCTTCTCTCTCCTCTCTCTCTCTCTCTCTCTCTCTCTCTCTCTCCCTCTCTCCCTCTCCCCTCTCTCATTTCTACGCACAGAGTGAAAACCCAAATGTTCGAGATTTCGAGACAGCTCTGACTCACTTGCGTCACTCTCACAGCTTCGATAAAGTTCTCTTTGCCTGTCTTGTCACAAAGGTGGGTATATATATAATATACACATCCTTACATGTTAGTTTAATAAAGCTAGTACGTAAGTAGGGGTGTGGAGGGAGGAGGGGGAGGGTGTGGAGGGTGTATTTACATATTATACCCACACTACGGGGCATAAGGTATATATACATCAGTCAAACCTGTACATATGCCGATATCCTGCCCATATTAGATACGTACATGTAAGGCAATTATAGGGCATAAAGCCCACCTGGTGTTGTTTATGGGGCTTAGAACATGGGCCAGGAATCCTAAACAACCGTTATATATACTCATGTCAATACGAAGGTACGTATATACAATTACCATATTTCGTATATATACAGTATATATGCACACTTTCAAGAAAAGCACTATCCCATAAAAGTGAGTGGTTTTGCTTCCCTGCGTTTGTGTAAACGCAGCCATCCTGCTTTTGAAAATGAATGAATGTTCCTTGTCTGGGCTTTAGATAACTTTGCTACCTACATGCGTAAACATCACTTAACAAAACAGCATGTGTCCACGAGAGGGAGGAGGGGGGAGGGGAGGGAGGGGAATAACTCCAACTTTTAGGCAGAGAGAAAAAAAATTGGTCTTTACGGAGCTAGGGCCGCGTAGGACACTAGGCTATCGAGTTGCAGTTTAATGTCGATTTGAAGAGTTGTCAGACCCATCCCATACATCTGAACCTCTGCTCCTAACATACAGTACTGTCTCACTGCATGCATTACCGTCAGCTTATTGGGTCAAACAATACTCTAGTGTGTCTGTCTGTCAGTGGTATCAAGTTCGTGAGACAATTTCATGTGGTGTGGGGTGGGAGTTGAGTCGCAGACATAACTCGGACTCCCTGATTTATGATTGGGGAGATTTGTTGCTCCCTACACGTCCTACGTCACACTGTCTGTCTACGACTTTTTCCTTGTGTTTGCTCGAGTTGTGTGTGTGTGTGTGTTTGGCACAATGGGATGTATGCTTGCTCTTTACACACTGCATTCTCTCTCTCTGAAATATTCTCTCTCTCTCTGAAACATTCTCTCTCTCTCTCTCTCTCTCTCTCTCTCTCATCTCTCATCTCTCACGTACACTCTATCTCTTCCCTTCCTCCCTTCTCCCTCCTCTCCTCTCTCCATTAAACCACAGATAAACAAGAGGTGCAAGCAACAAGACAGAGCAATCGTAGTCACCGACACAAACATCTTCAAACTAGATCCTCGCAAGCACTTCCAACGAAAGAAGAGTCCACTCAGTCTAGCCACGGTCGAAGGAGTCAGCATCAGTACGTCTCACGACCAGGCCTTTATCGTACACTTTCAGGGAGGGAAGGACCTTCTCTTCTACATGGTCACCGCACAGAACGAGAACAGAGTGGCTGAGCTCGTGGCCGTTCTGTGCCAGATCTGTCAGAGGTTTGTTTGTCCAATTCTCCTCTCTCTCTTCCTTCTCTTTTTGTCCCCGGGAACCATTTCCCTTGTACCAACTCTCTCCCTTGCCTCCCCCCTCTCTCCTTTCCTCTGACACTAACCTCTCTCCCTCTCCTCTCTCTCTCTCTCTTCCTTCTCTTTTTGTCCCCGGGAACCATTTACCTTGTACCAACTCTCCCTTACCTCCCCACCCTCTCCTTTCCTCCAACACTCTCCTCTCTCTCTCTCTCTCTCCCTCTCCTCTCTCCCTCTCTCTCTGCCCTGTATGTCTACGATACAAGTAGTGGGTGATGTTGACAATTAATTAGAACTAACGTCATACATACGTACGTACATCAGGATGGTAAACATTAAGACCCACACACACAAGTGTATTCATAAGGAGCGTTAGGGTTGGTAATCCTCATTTGGACGATGGACGGAAGTATAATGGTAACAGACGCAAGGGAAAGGAGGGATTGACTGGTAACCAAAGGTGGGGCATGCTGCCAGAAGTGACCGTAAGTATCGCGGTACGTGTTTCAGAGAACAGTTAAGTGCCCGTGCCATGTTTTGGTTCTCTGCTGCCCAGAAGTTCAGGTTATCCCATTTTGAGTGGTTATCAATCGGCTTCCGAGAAGGCAGGGGTTAAATGGCACTTGAATGGAGCAATGCGATTCAGTTGGCCGGTGACGCACAGCCACACCCCTGTGATCTCACGAAATTAGCGTCATTGTCTTGGCAACCTTATCAGGTTACGTTGACTACGGTCCAGTCCAGCTACGCGGTATATACAGCAGTTTGAACTGACGTGGAAGTAGATTTTACCTGCCAAACTCGGCAAAATCACCCCACAACTAGATTGTGGGTGAATTTGATTGGCTATATGTAGCGGGACTCTCACAAGAACTCTGTGTCTGACCTCAGAGTAACGCTCGCTTTTGCCAAGGAGTGTTTTCACAAGATGTCACACTGTACTGTGCAAGGCGACAGCTGGGTTTATGATTTGAACTGACGTGGAAGTAGATTTTACCCGCAGAACTCGGCGAATCACCCCACAACTCGATTGTGGGTGGATTATAGCACAACCACTACGGAACTCATCAGAATATATGAATTATTCATGAGTGTGACGGAACTCATGAAATTTTCATGAACGACAGCTGCCAAGTCGTGTTTACACGCTACTAATTATGCCAGATAAAGCTCAATTTAGCCTCCTAATCATGGGTTGCCCTGTCTTAAACTTCTCTTCTTCTTGGTAAACATGTTATCTCGTAGCTTGCGAGAGTGTCCAGTTTTGCATGCTTGGAATTCCTTTCCTTTCTTGTAATGCTTGCTAAAATATTTAGCCACAACTTTCATGAATACTATGTGTGTGTGAGATAAGATCCGGTCAGGAATGTTTTCTCATCTCGCTGAGAAAGGCGTGAGGTCGCGCGAAAACACTGAAAGTGCTTCCAGTCCGCGTGAACCCGTTTCCAAGACGACCGTGGACGTCGGTCTGTTGCCACGGCGACGGCTCCGGGAGACGTGACTATTTGCGTTGTTTCCGTCGTGCGGTGACGCTTGTGTGCACTCTTCGCAGCTCTCGACCCTTGTGTACTGTCGCGGTTTGCGCATACTTTCCCGCGGTTTTGTAAACATTGAAGCGTTTACTTTTCCTTTCTTGCACGCCTTGTGTCAGCCGCCTTATACAGCGCTTTTCCCGTTGTTTGTGCAACTTAAAAGCCTTGGGAACATTCGCTAAACCCTAAACTGTGCAAAAAGCATGCCGTGACCTAACGTACGTATATACACTGTATGTACCATTTGCCTCCTGTGTGCAACGTAGTCGTCGTGTCGTATGAATCAGGCACAGTCTAAAGTCTTTGAACCGACCACACAGTGTGCATTAGAAGACACGTTAGCCCCAGATGCTACCATTCCATACTCCAACTGTAGTCAAAGTATTGAGGATAGTTGGTTTGCCTCTTTTTCCACTCTTGTGCCTACAAAAAATGCTAAATCGTTGACACACATGTAGGGGAGGACGCAAAATTTGGGCAAGATAGGAATAGGTGCAGCAAGATAAAAGATGTTACCATTCCATACTCCAACACTAGTCAAAGTATCGAGGATAGTTGGTTTGTCTCTTTTTCCACTCACGTGCCTACAACAAATGCAAAATCGTTGACACCCTTATTTGGGGGGGGACAGCGAAATTTGGGTGAGATATGTAGCTGGTATGGCAGGGATTTAATCCACCATACAAGGCATATGTGTGTTTGAATCTACACTAGTATGTATGTATGAACATATGCCACCATTATTAGTGCCAACACCCACGAAGCTGCTCCTCAACTTCCACAGGACATCGTACATATCACGACGGTCGAAACTCTGCCACGATCATGGAAGTCTGAAAGGAAACCTAATTTCTCGTGTCCTCACCGCTATTCACGACGTATCGGAAAGTTAGACTGTACTACACTCTGCGTTGCTAGTTTGGATAGTTCGCGTCATGCCCACTCACGTTCTTCCGTCCCTTAGCCTGGAGACCACCCAGAGCCGGCGGTAATGCGATCTTGTTGTCAAATTCCCTCCCATCACACCCAGACCCACACCTAATACCGCACGGCACGCCTGAGTAAGCCTAGCTCGCCGGGGATGAGTGAGGAAGATTGGAGAGTAAAACGATGGTTTGTCGGTCTCTCTATCCTGTGGGTATGTTATATGATGTTTATGCGAACGGTCTGCTTACACCTAATACAGCTTCATGCTTGAGTAAGTTGAGTGTAAAGTAGAGTAGATAAAGTGGAGGGGAGGGGAGGGGTTAAGCGATTTTCCGACATGTAATCATGTTTTTATGTACATTCAGAGCCAAACATACTACTTGGCAAGATTGATATGAGTAAGTCGAGTAGAGAAGGGAGAGAGGGGAGGGTTAAGGGATTACTGGGTTAGGTGTTTCTTACATGCGAACATGTTCTTGCTGCTGTGCCTCCAGACTGAAACATATCACGTACATGTGTTTAAGTATGAGTTTAGTTGATCGGGGAAGACAGAGAATGTGTGTTTGTCAGACAAGTAGACGTGTTAGCGTGTTAAGAGATTTGTCGGTGATCTTTGTGTGTGTGGGTGAATTTGATCATGGAAGAGAGAGAGAGAGTCTATGTGTGTGTGTGTGTGTGTGTGTGTGTGCTAGTCTGACATGTTGCGTAGCGTGTTATGGGGCATGTACCGTCTGTCTGTGATCTATTGGTACAGTTGGTTTGGGATCTTGGGGTGTCTGGTTTCTGAAGTAAAGTGGCTATAGATCGTATCGAGGGCAGAGGGCAAATTTTTTGTTCTTGGATTATTGTTTTTCATTCCGTGCCAGGTCACGTCGATAATCAGGACACTCGCTAATCAGGACACCTCGCTAATCAGGACACCATGCTAATCAGGACGCCATGCTAATCAGGACGCCATGCTAATCAGGACGCCATGCTAATCAGGACACCATGCTAATCAGGACGCCATGCTAATCAGGACACCTCGCTAATCAGGACACCATGCTAATCAGGACGCCATGCTAATCAGGACACCATCGCTAATCAGGACGCCATGCTAATCAGGACACCTCGATAATCAGAACACACCATGCTAATTAGGACACGTTGCTGATTAGAGCACCTGACCCTAATTAGGACGGCAGACCTAATGAGGACACGTCACTAATTAGGGCGCGATACCCATCCCTGAGAAAGTCCCTACTATCGTTCCTGTCCTATAAACAACGCTACGATAGTAAAACGACCTTCTATGCGAAAACTCACAGTTACCCTTCCATTAATTAGTTACACACACACACAAACTCCAAAACTCTAGTACCCCAATTAGCGAAAGACGATTGATTTGGACGTTTCAAGAGTCATGTGTATAAGCTGTGGTGTGAAATTTGACATACATAGATACAGACACGCACACACAGAACTGGCCGTCAAATGCTACATACGTATGTATGCACGCATGATATGGGCAAAAGTGTATGTACAAATGTACACACTACTATTGAAGGTCATGCGTATGTGTGTATAATTATGGCAAAAGTGTATGTACAAATGTACATTATGCGCATATAATATGGCAAAGTGTATAAACACTACTCTTGAGCAGGAAGTATAGTGTTTTAGGCCGTAATTCTCAGGCCTGTAGGAGTGTATATGGTGGTAGAGCGTCGTGTAAGTGGAGTGAGGTCTTGTATGTCGCTTTCTCATGGGGTTGTATTGCAGCTAGAAAGGGTTAATTGTTTTATTGTTGAGGTGTTGGGTTGCAATGGCGACTGGTGAAACCGTGACAATCGGCATTCGTTGGAAAGATCAAATACGCTGACTTGCCACCTAAAGACTTTTTTATATAGTGTTAGTTAGTTGTATACACTGCGAATGGTGTGAGTTAAAGCCCTTTGGACGCCGTGGGGATCTGCTTAAATAAGCATAAATTGATGTATAAAGTATTAGCGCCTAGTATTATAACCCCCATATAAATTCTTATGGACTTATGGAGGCTCTGGACACATTACGTGTCCGCGGCTGGTTAAGTGTTAAGGGTGTCTAGGAGCTTATATATAAAACAGACAGACATGTTTGTATAATACTGTGAGTTAGGGTGTCTAGGAGATAATATACAGACAGAGCCATTCGGGTAATACTCTTAGGATCTACTACGAATACACATCATTTGTGATAGTATGTGTTAGCTGCTGTAAGTCGATTGTGTGTGATATCCTGCAAAAACTTGGAATGATTAATGTACACGTCTTTTAGCTTTCTGTTACTCTCTTGTCTTTGTGGTTAAAATAGCTGCGGCTTTATTGTTGGCTTTCAGTTTTAAGAATCGTCTTTTTCTAAAGATAGATACTCGCGGTCCCAAAAGAACATGTGACTTTTAACTACTTTCTACATACGTAGTTTTCCGTGGGAGTTTCTAGTTCGCACGATATTCCAAATTCAACATGTCTCGTGCGTGATTCGTGATGCGGAATGTGTTTCGGCTCCATTTTGCTCATTTGGGTACAAACGTTCGACGTCGTATTGTGTTTTGGTCGAGCGGCACAATTTGTATGCGTGTCGCTTCCATATGTGCAAAACTTTAATTGCGGTGAAATAGGTGCATGCATGCCAAGTATTCCATTATGCGTGCGTGAAGAAATAGGTACATGCGTGCAAGATATTTACTTGTTAGCTGCTTTCTCACGCATAGTACAAACGCCCACTGATAAGGACTAAATCTATTTGTTAGTTTCCCAGTAACTGTTCGACCTACGGCAAATACATCTGCTTACTAATTTAATCATGTACCGGGTTAATAGCTGTACACAATTTTTGGAATGTTCAGTTCCGATTTTTCCTTATATGTCCAGCCATTTCCTCGCATGCCACACTGAGATTATTAATAGCCTTGTAGGCTCACTAATACATAGCATTCAAAATACCCTGATTACCTCTATGATTGGAATGCCATAACATTAAATTCCTCAGCCAGAACTTGCTCATCAACTAATCAATATTTAAGTTCCTGTTCCGATAGATGGATAGAACAAGCACTAGGATGAAAATTTGACTTCCACATATTCTAAGTTATCTAACCAAGCCAAACTGCCCCTTTAGCCTGACAAATGAAACAACAGCCGGCAAGACCACAAATGGACTCCTAATTACTAGGTGGTAACCGTGACAACTGTAGTGGTTTCTTAGCAACAATCTACTCAGATTTGTAACACTGTTCTGCCGTAGTATTGTGTCTGACTCGCCAGCTCATATCTCCTGTGTATGCTTTCGGGGCACATTTTTAACTCTCCAACCTTGGCGTGTTTTCGTCTGCTTAATCACCTCTTCAACCTCACTCTGTCACCGTATGCTTAGTCGCCCGCTCGACTCTGTTATCGTATGCTCACTCATATGTGCAGGTGTTTTGCAGCCTCGGGGCATGTGCCGAGGTGGTAGAGGTGTTGTTTGTTGCAGCCCATGTGCTGTTCAGCTAGCAACTTGCCCGCTTGCAAAACATACCATTGCTTTACAAGGGCCGTAGGAAAACGTTTACTTTTGGAGCTACATTCCTCGGTGTTTCCTTGGCGTGAACGGGAGTGTGTGTGTATGTATGTACGTATGTATGTATGTATGTACGTATGTATGTGTGTGTGTATGTATGTACGTATGTATGTATGTGTGTATGTATGTACGTATGTATGTGTGTGTGTGTGTGTGTGTGTGTGTGTGTGTGTGTGTATGTATGTATGTATGTATGTATGTACGTATGTATGTATGTATGTATGTATGTATGTATGTATGTAGTAAACCATGGTCGTTGCACTTGTGCGTGGTTTTCAGGTTTAATATGCAGTGGAACCTCCGAATGTGAGACAGACGGAAAGTGTCCCTTATTCAGAGGTCTCGCTTACTCAAACAAAATGTGCAGATGGGATTGCACAGCTCGTCGCAAGATTTTGCCTCTGTGTTGCGCAAGAGAACATTGTATTAGTATGGGGCAGAACCGAGTGTTCTTAGTGGATAATTGTCCTTTCTTCTATCACCGTACGTATGTTTTGTAGTGAAATGTACAATTAAACAACGTGTTTGCGATTTAGCAGCAAGTTCGAATTTCATGACGACAATTTCCACAGGCGGGCGGGCGGCTCTTAAACTGCGGAATTCGTTAAAGTTTCCAACGCTTAGAATTTCCCCACAATTTTATATTCGACAGCAGCTGCTCTCCCCATTCTCTCACGATTGTGTATTATCTCAGCTATACATCGCTGCCTTTATTCCCAAGTGTGGAAGCTCAATTAAATAATCTTAAATCTCAGGCATTTATTCCGAGAACTGACCCTCCCACTAACTGCCTGTGACAAGTATACATTATTATCGTGTATAGAAATGTATTATAGCATGTGAATATTACATTTACCTTACCTGAGGGGGTTACCGGAGAGCCAGACAGTGTGTTTTGATACGAGAGTGCATGCACGAACACTTGCCGTTGTTTGCACGTGGGCTGAAACGTATGTAATTGCACGAACACTTCACTTGGCAATTGCCGTTGTTTGCACGTGGGCTGTAATGAGTGTTATTTTACGGGAGATTGTCCGATTGATACGAGAACGCATGAAACGAACGAACGGTTTGCTTGCCAATCCCCGCGTGCCCGGCTTGTTACGATGTTCTGTACAAACAACTGCGTTCGTAACTTTATATCTCTCTTTAATTGAGTGTTGCCATTGTACATAGAAACATAGGCAGGTGTAGATTTGGCTAATTATGCCCCCTTGCACCAATAAGACGTGGTGATTGTCTCAAGCACGCTGCGTGCGTTTTCTTCCGTGTATGTGGCACCACCTTTATTATATTTTGTACGTATAGACCTGCGCTCTCTTTCCTCTTTCCTTACTCACTCTGTAAACTACAAGCATTGCTACTCACTTTCACTTCATGAAATGCCATGTTATTTTTCAATCCGTATTCAACGGATAATGGGAAAGGAAAACCATGAACCTGTACTTTACTCTCCCCCCTACCCCCCTACCCCCCTACCCCCCTCCCTATCTCTTTCTTTTCCTTTCAATCTTATCTCCTCTCTCTCACACACACTTCCTCTCTCCCCCCCTTCGTAGGAAGTTTGGCAAAAATCTTCAAGTGACGGTGGCAAGTCCGCTCACATGTCGACTCGGTGGCAAGCAGAAAGAGCTCCATTTTCAGGAAGACAGGGTTGCAAAACCTTACCTCCGAAAGCAGAGCAACCAACAAATGGTCCTATTCTGGCCCTCAGCTAGTTTCTAACCAGTCAGACAACACCACTGACCCGTTTTACCAGTTTAACACTCAGGTTTAAATGACATAACATGTTAAATTTCGGCTTTTTTCATGCAATTCCAATGTATTCAATGATGGTGTTAGTGAAACTTAGATGTATCATTCATTAATAATATTTGCCAGTCTGTGTCTCTAAATTTTTCAACCAATTTGTAAAAATTATGTGTCTCACTTTTCAAATTATTAATAATGCCTACAACTACAAGTGGCTGGCTTGGCGTGTGTCCAGATAGTGGCACCGGTAGTGTGTCTCGATGTCCTGAATTAGTTCTTGGTGTCGGAAATGGCCGATATTGTGATTTCCTCACTCTGAACTCGTATTATTTGGACTTTAGGAGTGAGCGACTAATAACCGACTGTCTATTTGACAAAACGTTGTTACCATGACGAACGAGCTTACTGCATGCTGTCAGATGTCCAAACTACTCAGAAGTGCAGTTATTAATGCACTAGTTTACTGCATGCATGCGTGAGGTTGCGTAGCATGACTTGCATGTTTTAAAGTCAGCAGGTTCAAGTTACTTTAGACTTGAGAAGAAAAACACAGACAGATCACATGCGAAGCAATAATTTCACCACACTTTGATGACTAATACTGTCGACAAAGTGCATAATAAGGTATATTAGATCATTGACAGTGCATGTCATATGCAGATCTTCATGTACATATATTGAACTTGTGTCCCAACTTTTATCATAGTAAATGTTCACTGCAAAGTCCAACTGAAAGTATAAACACACCCCATGCACAGCATTAAGCAACATATTTACATTGTTACATGTTGTAATGCATCGAGACATGTGTGCTTTAGCTGCACAGGGCATGATCGCGAGTTGCTTTAGTGTGCGTCTATATCAGCTATTGCAAGTGCCACCCTGTCATTGGTAAGAGGAACTGACTAGAGGAAAATGATGCCTTTGCAGCTGTCGCAAGCTGCTGAGTTAAAAGTGTGCTGCTGGCCTGTAATGTTGGTAGGAAGGTGACTAAAAAGGCATTGTGACGTTTCTAACGACTTGTGATAGGCTTTGAAGATGAGTGGTTCATGGGCCGCAGCGAGTAAAGAAACTTCCGCTACTGTGAACCGCAAGGAATAATTGCACGGAAGGTGGAAATCCGGGTTTATGATTATGCGTTGTGCGCGCGCCGCCCCCGCCGCGGGCGGCTAATTGCGAGACCGCGCGGTATAAAAGCCCAGTCGGGTTCTCGCTGGAGCAGTGAAAGTTCCCTAACCAGCATTCTTAGCGATCTTGAGAAGCACTCTCTCGCTTATTGCAAACGCCGGTCACTTAGTTGCTGTCGCCACCACCATGAGTACCATTGTCGAAATGCCCCTTCCCCACTCCGAGTCGGCCTCGGAAAAGAACTGGCTGCGTGCCCGTCTCACCGAAGACGTTCGCAAGCTCACCTCCGCCGCTGCGCGGCTCCGAATCCACAAGAGGAAGAAGGAGGGAAAGAAGCAGCTGAAGCAGGAGCTGAACAACGATGAGCTCCCTGCAGAACGCGATGATAAATCAGAGACCTCCCTCCATGCGATCCCGAGCGGCGCCAAGACTCTACCCAACCAGCCCCAACTACCCACCACCACCACCACCACCTCAACGACCTCGCTGAAGACAGTCGCGAAGGTCCCCGACAGACGATACTCGCTCTCTGACCTGCTCCGCTGCCTCGGGACCTACGTTCAGAAGCACTGCACCCACCTCAGTACCATCCCCTCAGCCTCCGACGTAGCGATGTGGGTCCGGTGTGCAGATCGCGCCCTCCAACTGAACGGGTGGACCGTCAACTGTTTCCTACTGGAATCGCACGTCGTGTTCACCTACATGCTCCTGTCCCGCGCCTTCCAGCAGTTCCGCATCTCATCGCTCGTGGACGTGAAAGAGCTCGTGCTCATGTGCCTCTACGTCTCGTACACGTACAATGCCAACGAAATCAGCTACCCGCTTCGGCCGTTCCTCGTCAAGCAGGACCGCGTCGGTTTCTGGGATAAATGCACGACGCTCTCCCTCTCCGCATCCTCCTCTATGCTGAGAATCAACCGAGACCGCATGTACTACGAGCACCTTCTCACAAAGCTCAAGGCGGCCACCTCACTGGAGTAAACTCACCAAGAAACTTCTCGTCTCACTTACCCGCTTTTGGATCCAGCGCACACGGGACAGTGACTCAGATTCTCGTTGTTTTCTCCACGAACCAGTTTAGTGGGTTTTAGCACAGGCTCAAAAACTTTCATCAGGTCATTCATCCGCTGCTCCTTCTCTCTCAACCCAATTGATTGTTACTGTGTGTCAGTGTTCCATGTACATGATTTATGTTTATCTTGTGTGTGATTTTCAGTTGTCTTGTATTTCAAACGATGTGTACAGACCATTCAGGTGTCGTGTGTACACTAACAAAGCCATAAATACTTTGAAAAACTGAACTTTGAGAAAAACGATGGAGCGCAGCGGTACGGTAGCAATTGAATGTTAGCGCGCATTACGGGGACCACGCTCGTGATTGGTGGGCGCTTATTACGGCTGTTGTAGCTGTGTCAAGGGAATAAGGTTGTGGGACGAGCGAGGGAGGGGGTAAAAGAGGAGAATGTTCTCCAAACTGAAGCAGAAAACTCAGGAGGAGAAATCTGTTGCGTCTGCCACGGCCAAGAAAGCTCGGGTAAGCGTGTAAACCGACTACATACCTATACCCTCTAGCGAGGTGTGCACTAAATAGAGTGTTACACACGTTTCTGCTCCTCACGTTCGCTGAAGGAGCTCCAAATTACTGAAGAGAATGATCCACAGACTCCAGAAACAACTGAGTCACGTGACCCACCACGTGACTCTCATGTGACTACTGATTCTGGGGAAGAGCCGCTGGCCCCTAGTGAGCAAACCAGTTCTAAACCGGAACAGCTGGGTCCGACTTTGGCCAGCAGTGACCTTGCCTCAGAAAAAGAACCCACCACTCCACATTCCGATGGATCAATTGCCACGGCAACTGATGGGAACAACACAACCCCTGCTCGTCTGCATCAAACACCTATTACCACTGCAGACACCGGGCAGACTCCCTCCGACAATTCGACTACACCCTTTCCCACCCCAAGCCACCTGACCTTCCCTTCACAACACATGGTATGTATATACCCTAATTAATCCTTTTGTGTAACACAATAATTTTCAGCCAGTTTTAGGACGGGGGATGTATACAGTTACTGCACGCGCAGTGTATCTGATATTTCATACGTAGCAAGTGCCAACATTCCCATCTCAGCATCACGGTGAAGTATCACCAAAACAAAACTAAAACTCTACTAATTGTTCGACGCTCCCAATATGTTGTTTCCCAAAAAGACAACACGTTCACTAGCTATAGACATCGAGGGACTGAAGAAAGTGTCTTTATCACTGAGGGGTGTCCATGTATTTTCACTGTCCCCTGGAGAGGAAGATGTCCTTTTTGAGGAGCTAAGGTGTCCTCTTAGAATGGGTTCATAGCTGTACATTGTGTATACATGAGTGCAAACTGGAGAAGCTGTAGGTGTGAACTTGTAAGATGTGTGGGCAGTCTGTGGTTAGAGAGAAGGGAAATAGGTGGGCAACACAGGAACTCACCTTCTCTTGGCTTCTACTTTCATTGTCTGCTACATCACTGATCTCTTCTTCCTCTTTCCTCTGGGGGGATGTGACTCTGGGCAGCAGTAGCCACCACAGGCTAGACTAGACTCAAATCCAGTATAATTATATATGCTGGTGACTGGGTTATGGCTTTTTCCTTGTTTGGGTGGTGGATTCAAAGAGAGTATATCATTGGACGGTGTGGCTGTCTGGCTGGTTTTAGTCTACAAAATAATTTTTTTAATTGTGTCCCTGTAATTTTGCCATTTTATGGGTTGGTTATGTAACAGCTCTTTTCCGGGAGCGTGCAACCGCGCATAGTATTATAACCCCGCAATATTCAGTGGCTAATTTGATACCACTCCAGCTGGTGTGGTGTTTAAACTGAAGGAAAAATGATCACGTTGGAACAGGTGTGCATCTATGCGCACGACAGAGAATGCACCAACAGTACGTTCTCCTGGATTTACATCCACGTGGGTGCATCGATCATACGCACACATTTCTGAGATTACAAGCCACAAGGTGGCTCTCTCTCTCTCTCTATGTAATATACTAGTGGACTGACAATAGTGGACCGACAACGTTACATTTCCTTCTTGACCTTGTAGTTACTGGCTTACAGGCCGATAGATACGCTATTTCCCTGTGTCTAGATGTAACATGCCACCAGAAGGAAATGTTTGAGCTAGTTACAACTACTTATCTTGTCTTTCAGAGAGGAGGGCATATACACATTTTGTGTTTGGGTGTAGTTTACTATTTGATGTGTGAACAGCCACCGCGGGGGAGAAAGTGTTTGCTCTAGTTACAATTTACTTAACAGTTTTTTTAGAGCATTTAAACTAGACTCAGGTGCAATGTCGGGTCTCTATATACTGTTTCACTTACACACTAAATATTACGTAACAGAAATCTCACGGCATCGTGCATCATTCGTGAGCTTACGTAAGCTTACGTAATTCACCATGGCAATTATTCATCACTCCAACAGGGGAACAATTCAATTATGAGCTATTTGGTGTAGTGTTTTTGGGATTGTGGGATTGAATTCACTGGCCACCCTAGTTACCCTGCCACCACTGTATCTTTGTTTAAAATTAGGAACCCACAGATCCCCAGACCCCCCCATCATCTGCGACCCCTTCGTCTGGAATGTGGGGAAGATGGAGGAAGAGGGTCGTCGACACGGCAACCAGTTTCCAGTCGTCCCCGGCAACCACCCCGGGACCGACACCCTCGGAGGAGTCACGAAAGGTGAGGGGCTCTGTTGGGATGCAGTCTCAATGGGATTAAATTAATTCCTTGGCAGTATCGATGGGGTTAAATCAACTCCTTATTAACACTGGTTCCTTTCTCAGGAAATAGTAATATACAGCTCCCTACGTTACGTATTGAACATTGGCAAGCAAAGGGCGAGTGGGAAAGTGGTATAATCGCATACCGTTCCCATTTGTTTTCCATCGTTCGTTCTCTGTCGTAGCAACTGTTTCCACGTAATCCCATGTAAATACGCCCACAGAGAAGAAGGTTCAGTACACTCGAACCAACCAGAACACATGTGGAGACTCAGTTAGCTACAAGTGTTAACCCTATTTTTCACATGCGACCGTAGTACAACGAGGGTATAATGTTATCCTTATTTATCTACTGGCCTTGTAGCTGGACTGGCACGCTTGTGCAAGAAATCCACTTTTGCTACATTCCTTCGAAAGGCTATAAAACAGTTAAGAATTGTGACGTTTCTGGACTGCTAAGGACATCAATGTTTTCTTAACAGTGTAGGTACACTAGGAAAAGTCCTGTTCTTGGGAAGAGACGTAACTCGGTTTCTAGTGTTTATTCAAGTGGTTGGTGACCCTTTCAATATTTGGTACCTTATTGACGTGGCATGCTATGACATGCATCCTTCTATGGGATTTTCGTGTTCTCTTTCAATTTCTGAGCTTTTGATCGCAGTGTGTTGAGTCATACATGTATAGGGCGGGTGTCCTGATTAGAGAGGCGTCCTGATTGGAGGGGTGTCCTGATCAGTGTGGTGTCCTGACTAGAAAGGTGTCCTGATCAGTGCCTTAAGGAGGTGTGAAGTGTCTTGATTAGAAATGTCCTGACCTCTATAAAGTATCTGATTAGCAAAGCTGAGGTCCTGAATAAACAGGAGTAAAGCAAAACACCTCCCACACAGCTTTCTCTAGTGGCGGAAGTTCCACAAATCCATATGTTGTCAAACCAACTAACTGGCCCTGCCTTTGTACCTTTTACTAGGCTGATCGACACTCTCTTGTGCAGGTCACTGTTCATACTCTTGTGTACTGGAGTATCAGTGAGAAAGGAGCCATCTAGATCCTCGCTAAATCCTAGCTATGGCACACTGTATATAGTGTCTGTGTACACTGTGAATAATATGGGGGTGTAGTGTATGGTGGGTAGGCTGCAGGGTTACTTCTTCTAGGGCTGGCACGGTTGAAAGATGCCGTCTCCCATAGCCCCTTATGAATCCATGAATGTCCCCTTTTTTTGTGTGGATCAGACTCAGGAAGACTGTCTGGCTTAGGAAGCCTACACCACTCTATGCTCTACATGAAGGAGACCTTGTGTGTACATACACATGTCCCTGTGTATAGGAAGGGAAGTTATATACACACAGATGTATGGCAGAGTCAGGGCCCTGAAAAGCCCACTATTAATGCCTGCTTTCACAATCATTTTCCAGGTAGGCTTGGAGTCTGGTTTGGAGTCTGGTGTGCTGCAACAGATACACGTGTGTGCATACAAGCCTAGCCTGTTAGCATGTCATACAATAGGACCACATACAATTGTGAGTGGTACAATGTCTCTGTCAGTTTATCGCTCCAACACAGGCTAGCTGCATCAGTGGGTAGCATTTTAGAGCAGCGCTGGAATCTCCCGCCTAACTTCATTCCTTCACAGTACCACACACACGCACGCACACACAAGAGAGGTGTCCAGCTAGCACGGTGTGCGGCAAGATAGCTGGCTGCAACGACATGTTTGTCAGCAGAAGCCAAAACCACCTTTTGCCGGCTAATCTGACGGCACTTGATCGAATCAAGACTGCATATGTTCCCATGGGCACACTCTCACCACCTAATTTCCCTCAATTACATACATTGGTCCTAATTTCCCTGCCTTCTTCTTTAGTGGCCATTACGTGCTATACTCACTTTTAGAAAAAATACCCTTTTCAGGGATGATTTCAACAACACGTATTTTACCACAAGCTGCTGCTATTTTCAGTTGGGAAATATTTTTACTTTGCTCATTTTTCCCTTTGTAAGTGTACATATGTAGTATATACTATTCCCAACTTTGCCTTTTAGCTGTGAATTTCACTTCTGATTTCTCCTCGCTATTTTAGTGCTCTCACTGCATCTTCCTTTAGTGAGAAAAGAGTTAATTTCGTTTTTTGTTTTACGCCTGTGGCTGACTTTATTGGTGTGTTCGTTGCTAGGCATCGTCGCCGGCTCTGGAGCCAGCCACACCCACATCTGCCCCGCCCGAAGACATCGGTGACCTCCACTCCCAATTAGAGAGCACCCCCCACTCGGAGCTGGTTGGTCTGATGCTGAAACAGAGACAGACAACTCTACGCTACAAGACTCGGTTCCACGAGGTGTGAGACTCACACGTTTTAAACTCTACTTCTGCTACATACAGAACTGGGGAATCTTTTTACTAAAATTCCTTATTGCAAACCTCTTCCGATTAAGTGAATAGCAACGTGTCATGTTAGTGAACAAGCCGCCATGGTTTTACCCGTACACTTTCGAGTTTTTTCCCTCAAATCCCATGTGCCTGTAGCAATATTTTTGGAGAAAACTATATCCCAGCATGTCTGTCCCTCAATACCCTTACATTACATTATTTCGTGGAGAAAACTGCTCGGGAACTGTGCAAAAGTTATTTTTGCTTCAGAAGTTTTTTTCAATAAAACGGTGTTTTGTTTAACTCACTGTTGCATGGTGTGTGTGTGTGTGTGTGTGTGTGTGTGTGCAGTTGATGGAAGCGTACAAGACTTTGGAGTCGGAGTTTCAGAAGTCGCAGGTTGCAGCCGCCGAGACGGAGAAGAAACTGTCGAGGAAATTGAGGGAGATGAGTGAAGTCCAAGAACTAAACCAACTGGTCTCAGATTCTCTCTCTCTCCCTCACTAACTCCAGCTTCCATATCTTCTCACCCTCCATCTTTCTCTCTCCCTCACTAACTCCAGCTTCCATATCTTCTCACCCTCCATCTTTCTCTCTCCCTCACTAACTCCAGCTTCCTTATCTTCTCACCTCTCTTCCCTCTAAAGAATCCCCACTGTTACTACAGCCTTGCACCCTAGTACCCTGTAGTTATGATATCTACAGGGCCAGTATTGTACAGGACAGCCCACTGTAACATTTCCCTGCCTCCACTACAGGCCTTATCTCCCTAACTCCACAAATCAGTGTTCCTTAGAACATTAGAACTCGCATTTCTTTCCCACTGCACAAAGCTCCGGAGTTCTTGTGGTAGAGGGATGATCTTGTCTTATCTTCCATGTCTCTCCCTCAAGAATCTTCTAACTCTTTCCCCTTCCCCCTGACTACTCTAAGGTGGCCTTCTTTTTGGTTTCCTCTCTCTCTCTCTCTCTCTCTCTCTCTCTCTCTCTCAGGCTAAAGCTCAGATGGAAGACACCTTCAGACTAACTCTTGAAGAGAAAGATGAGAAAATCAATGTCGTGCAGACACAGGTATTATTGTATTGTAACATTTGGGCGAAAAAAATTTGCAGATAGCTATACTACTCCAGACAAATATTTTCACAGATGATAGGTTTGTATGTTTGCCCGAAACCGCAAATTCTTCCCCCTCTGTAAACTAGCTGCCGTTATGGTGTAATGTAAACAAACAGGCTGCGCAATTTCAGGATTGGACGGTCTCCGTAGGTCATAACCGGAAGGACGTTCTGATGATATTTTGATACTGTAAGGCGATACGGATATCTAATTGAGCATAAAGGTGTTAAGTGATTGTAAATCCGCGTAATGTGATCACTGGTCCTTTAGTCTTCCTGTTTTCTATATTGCTTGTGGCGGGAATCAATTACCGTATGTACCCAGCTTGCCAGCTGGTCCTTCCCACAGCCCCACATACAGAGCCTACAGGGCTGAAGGGGTTTGCGTGACAGCTGCCTTTTCTTTCACATTTGCCAGAGGATTCGACCCTGTTCCCACGGCGCCAGGAAAATCGTCTTTTTGTGTGAAGACTAAACACAGCTCGCTCATCTTCCTGTTATCTCTATAACTTTCTCTCCCCTCTCTCCCCTCTCTCCCTCTCCTCCTTCCCTCTCTCTTATTCTTCTTCCTGTATTGACTGGGTTGCATTCTATTGTTACTTGGCTGTAAACTCCCCGCCATAATCCCATACATCTATAATGCTAGATACAGTCAAACACACAAAGAAGGCTCAGTAAACAAGCCCTTTTAGATTCAGGGCTACATAGAAATGAAACTCTATTAAACTATGGAATAGTGAGGTATTGTGGGTATAGTATTGTTTGAAAATGGCTAAAGTCCATCCTTCCTGGGAAACTTTTCTTGATGTGTATCTGACCTCATGTCCTCCCCACCTCTCTTGCCCATATGAATAGAAAGAGGATTGGAGTAAACAATCTCTCTAATAGCGGCAACATTATGTCATCTCAGCTGGAGCTGCTGTGGCCATGCGGTTAGAAGGTTCAATGGGAATTCCTACCAAAACAAGCCACTACCCAAATCCCTTGTGTAAATGAATTACGTGCAAAATACCACTATCTTGTTTGTTATCGTGAATAATGTTTGTGTTGAAAGATGAATAGCGCAGGGATATGGGTGTGTGTACATAGTTACCGAGCCGTGTTTCCTAATGTGGAGAGGTAAATATTGTTACTGCCTCCTTGTTTATGGAAACTGAAGGTGGGCTGTATTTGGGTTGATTGGTTGCTAGGAAACCCAGGAGTAACACAGCTGCTTGTTGCCTAGCTGTGGAGAGCTTGGGGTTAAAAATAGTAGGCCTGGACATTACATTATGCCTCTATTTTTAGCAGAGGTTAATTGCCAATTACTTGGATCAGGACACACGCAAAATAAGAGGCGTCCCTAAGTAAAAGTGTCCTGATTTTACCAACTCTTATGGGAACAACTCTACTGATGTGGCGGTCCATCCCCTTTCATGGAATTGCCTACCAGAAGCTTTCACCTAATATTTCACATGCCACTCACCCACATACTTTGTCCATTCTTTGGTAACAAACCTATCAACATTCCATCCCTGTCAGTTGTGTGTGTGTGTGTGTTGGACTGGACTCACTACTCACCTTGGCTGGCCTTCCCGCTCAATTTGACCTTGTGTACCAACTTTTCCCACATGTGTTTCAAACAAACATTCTCTTAATGACATTTGGTGTGGTGGGATTAAATCCACCTGCGTGGTTTAGTATAATTATACTACGTATTGAGGTGTATATACTTATAGCACTGTGTATTGTGCTAGCAAGTGGTATATAGCACTGTGTATTGTGCTAGCAAGTGGTATATAGCACTGTGTATTGTGCTAGCAAGTGGTATATAGTGCGGCATATTGTGCTGGCGTGTAGTTTTCTCCACCGCAATATAATATTGTACAGTCATTAGTGGATGACTGAAGCGTTGGGCGAGCCAGCTGGGTCCAAATGTGTGTCATGGGATAGCCTGTTTGGTTACTCAGAGGACGAAATACAAACCTTCTATTTCGCCGCGGCAGCTGGCTTGGGGTTTGCTTTGCCCCACGTGAGGAGGTGTGAATACACACGCCTTGCATCGCAGTGTGTGCACAGCTATGTGCATGCATGCATAGCTAACACTGCTGTTTACACTGCTATAGACTGTACTTTGTGTATTGTTAGTTTTCATACCATCACTAGGTACGGTAGTACTTAGTATATTATAGGGATGACACAGGTTGTCCTGCATTATGCCCACACATTTGAGATTTTCATGTCATAATATAAGTGTGCCCAGAATGAGACACCAGAAGTGGTAGATTATGCCGGTCCTTTATGGCCTCAAGTCAACATACCCCATTCACCTATCCTTTCTTCCCAACATGTTCACATTATTATACAATATATACCCTGCATACAGTTCAAAGGGGAGTGTATAGCCTTTGCATGGAGGTTGAAGGGTATCTTTCACAGACCAACTCCTGTGGATTTTCACGAGATGTGTTTGCTGCTGGGACCACTTCAAAGCAGTCGTAATTTCCAAGCTTTAGTCACATCAAAGGAGAGAAGGCTTTGTAGGCCTGTTCCTGGTAAACCCACTTCCTGTTGTATTGGTGTGTGTGCTCTTGTGGGTAGGTGGGCGCTTATTTGGCTCTTTCATCTTTAGAGCAATATTGTTGACTGCTCTAGTGGGTAGGTGGGCGCTTATTTAGCTCTTTCATCTTTAAGCAATATTGTTGACTGCTCTTGTGGGTAGGTGGGCGCTTATATAGCTCTTTCATCTTTAGAGCAATATTGTTGACTGTGCTCTTATGGTGTGTGGGGTGCTCTTATGAATAAGAGCTCACTTGGTGGTTAGGCGGTAGCTTTCTCTTTGATCTTTTGCTGATTAGAGCAATTAGTGACTATATGCTCTTAAGTATACTAAATGTGGGTGGGTGCTTGCTTCCCATTATTGAGTGTGCTATATATTATATAGGGCTACCCTTTGAAGCAATCATTGACTGTGCTGTAACATGCAGGTAAGAGCCCACCATATTACATGCTGCCTAGCTGGCTGGGCCGGCTGGCAGATTACAAATCATTTGTGTACAAGATCAGCAAGTTCAATTATACCGTCCTCTCTTACACATACACGTAACAGCCCGCCCACCCGCCCCCCCTGGATGTGCTATTTTGATCTCCCGTGTCTTCAAAAGATCAGTAGAGACGGTTGCTTTGGACGTGTTTATATTTACCTTTTGAAGTGTCCGTAATCAGTTGTTTACTGTAACCGAGTGTGTTTATATTCGTGAGGGCTGATTTCGTATGTTCAACGGATGCTAAAGTTAATATATATATATGTACCTGGTCCTTCTCTATCTACCCGTGGTATTGTGTGTGGTACCATTTAAAGTGATTGTGTCTTTTGTCCCTCGAATTCATTGCATAGCTGTCATGGAAGAGTAAGTAACCCTCTTTTGATGTAAAAATGCCGTAATTACAGGCTCAATCGTCAATAGCGCTGAACCGAATTCCGGACATTTTTGGCAAACGAACGTGAACCGCGTACGATGCGATCTTTGAACTGATATGTTTGCTTTACGTGTAGTGGCAAATATTTACTTCCCTCGGATTTTTCCACTCTGACATGCGGCGGACGTCTCATTCCTCCATTTACGAGTGAAAACAACACAAATTCCATGCATTTTCTCCATTTAGATTCCGTTATCTTCTCTACGATAAGTCCCCACTTTACGTGCGTGTGTGTGTATGTCTAGGCAAATGTTTCTTTGCTGCTGCTTGAAATAGCATACTGGTGATGTGTTGTGTGTAGCATGTGTTGCATATGCCATAGCTTGCTTGCATTCAGTCATATAAGGAAAAATGAACTGGCAGTTTAAGTGATGTAATGAACGATATAGGTTAAAGTGATGTAATCGTCGAGATAAATAATAATAATACTATATGTGGGCTGAGAAATCAGAGGTGGCCACATGGTAGTCGGGGACATTTGTCAATCTCTCTTTCCTTTCGGTAGCTACCATTTCACTGTCCGTCCGCCTAGTTGCCTGGCAGTGCGCAAAACCCCTGGGATTTGATAACGTTATTCATTGACCACATGTGAGTTCCCTCACAGTGAATGTGGAATTAGCTATGAAATTCACGTGTTTGCCATTTTTTCCCTCTCAAGTCTTCTGTCGTTTTTGAGCTGGCAAGAATTCGAGTTTCTTGAGTTTCTTGGGAATCATGCAACTAGAACATGCCTCCAGCATGTTATGTTTTCCTCTGTATATATACAAACGATACATATGAGCAATATTATAAAAAATGTGTGTTTGTTTACATTTGTTTGCAAACTGTTGTAATCTGAGCCAATCCGTCCCCTGTTCCAAATCCCTTTCGATATCTTCATTCATCTTCACCACTCGGTTGTGCAGTACGGGTAACAGAATATGGTGGATTCGGTTTCGCAGGACATAACAACAGATAATTGTACCACAATATTCGGGTTATTGTATTCAAATAAACTTGAACTCCACTATTAACATTTGAACAAACTTGGACACACAATTTCTCTTCCTCCACTTGTGTGTGTGTTTTGTTCTGTTTATTTCCAAACAGAGATGTATTGCTTTGTTTAGTGTTGTTAAGGTGCACAAACCTAATTTAATTATTCGTAAACTATTGTGCAATTACATATAAAGTGCTCCGCCCACCTCCTGTATAACTTAAAACTTCAATTTTACGAGATCTCAAAGGTTTCTAGCACATATATACACCACACACCCTGCTATTCACATTTTGCTAAACGTGCTTTTGGAAAGTACACAAATGTTTTATACAGTATCTAGTGCTTCATATAAAGCCATTACCATCTTATAGTTGCAATCTTTCTGGGTGTTTATGCGATGTATTGCCCTTGACAGAGCCTATAAAAAGTTTATCCTCCCATTATAATAGAAGATCAGTAGGTAAACCCGTGTCACTATTATGATAATCTATTGCCTCAGTATCATAAGGCCTTATCATCCTAATCCATGATTGTGTGTCAAGTATTGTTTAGCTAAGCCATTAGCTGCCATATTATGCTTGCTACACTGCCCCATTATAAGATTAAGTCATTTACTCACCCACCTGGCTGTAAGCTTTTACACCTGTTCACAAGATCATAGTACCACTCTAATCTATTTACTGTATATAGTAGTTAAAGGAAATGGACACTTTTAGCCCAATAACAAGTTCTCAAATGATGACAGCAGATGTTGCTTGTAGTGTAAGCTACTGATTGCTAGCGAGGCAGCTTAGCTTGCATGGGGAGATGGCAGGAAGAGGGGAGAGTGGCTCGTGTAATTTTAGAACTACTGTGGTTACATCATGAGATCTGAACAATTTGTAGAGCACCCCATGTGGTGTTTATTACTATTGTCTCACCTCTCTTGCATCATATGTACAGCGTTGAAATAGCTTGTGTCTCAGATTGACCGGATATGAACATCTCGATGAAATACACTCCGAATATTTTCCACAACGTGTATACAAGTGTCTTATTTTTGAAACAAAATACCGTAGATCCCCGTATATAGAACCGCTGCTATTTTTAGCCTGTGGTTTCGTCACTATATATAGCTGGTGATGGGGTGCCAATAATGTCAGTGGAGTGCAATGCCAATTAGTATCCACCCACTACTTCCAGTGTATATATACCTACCTCTATGGCCTCATATGACACTACCCATTTGCCCATATATGTATAGCTATGGTTCCTAGGATACTTGAAAGTGAATGTAATGCTATGGCTGTATGGTACAAGATCAATGTATGGTTATGATGGGCCTGTGCATGTACCATTTGTCCGTTTCGTTTTGTAGAAATGGCTTTTTGCATCGAACTTTCTTCAATTGGGTGGGCTCTTACTAATAGGTGCCTAATAGATGGGCTCTTACCATTGGGCAGGTTCTTTCTTACCCATTACATAGGTGGGCCCTTACATATCTGAAGTAATGTGAGGGCTCTGGGCTCTTATAGGTGTGAACTGATAGTTTGGCTCTTAACTAGCAGGAAGTATACAGTCACACAATTGCACTTTCCCCAAAACAAAGCCCTGCACACTATTTCAGAGGATGGACTAACAATGACTTTGCACCTGGATGAGGCATCACGGTTCTTACTAAATCCTCAATTTTAGACTAGGGTCAGCTTCTTCTGAGGGTACATTCTTGGCATTCCAGAGCTGCTAGCCAATGGGGACTTTACCAGTGGCTAGTGTTAGTTGTATGAACATTGAAGGCATACCAGTCAGGACACTTTTGTAAGAAAAGCCAAATCAGGACAATAGGACATCTTAGAATAAGGACAGCTTTGCAAGTAGGCTAATTGGTGTGTAAGTACGTGCCTACCTATTAGTACAGAACTGTAAGAGCCCACCTATTTTTTTAAAGAGCCCACTTGTGATAATGAAAGAGAGAAAGCCAAGGGAGGAGATGGAGAAGGGAGAGATGGGGGAATAGCTATTAGGGTGTATTTCTCTGAGGATTTGTCACTTGTGATAATGAAAGAGAGAAAGCCAAGGGAGGAGATAGAGAAGGGAGAGATGGGGGAATAGCTATTAGGGTGTATTTCTCTGAGGATTTGTCACTTGTGGTAATGAAGAGAGAGAGCCAAGGGAGGAGATGGAGAAGGGAGAGATGGGGGAATAGCTATTAGGGTGTATTTCTCTGAGGATTTGTCCCATTTCACGTGGGACTGTCTTATTGTCGTTTCCCCCACCAAAATCTTTTCTAAACATTGCCCACACGATCAATCACTTTCAATGATGCCAGTTCCATCAAACGCATTAGGCAATGTCAAGTTTTGCTTTGACATCAATACAACATCATACCAAAGGGAGCTGCAAGCTCGTTTACCTTCCTGCGTGCCTTTACTGGCAAACTCAATAGCTGCTTGCTTTTCGTAAAGGAAGTTCATTTCTATCATACTTACGGAGTTTCACTTTTATCATGAAATTCATGAAATTACCGAGCTTTGCCTTCTTACAGTTACACATGATTTGACTACAGCTCTGTATGAGTCAAAGCCACTGACTGCAACAAATATCTGAGTCACATGATAGTTTCGCAGACTTGTGGGTTCTAGTCTTTCCCGAGACAAGGGTGTGACTCCCAGGGGACTTTAGAACAAGGCCGCAAGAGGGGCCTTTTCTGGGGCGGTCCTGTCACGCCTGATTGGGCAATGGGGCATGTTTGTTGTGTTGCCCCCGGCAACAATCTGGTAAAGCGGGTTTATTTGGTCTGGGCCAGAGAGAGAGAGAGAGGTGAAGAGTGTGTGTGTGGGGGATGTGTGTAATCTTGTGTCTTTGTGGTGCCACGTTAGTAACCCGAGACATTTGAGGTACGGTTAAATGCAGGCATCTTGTTCGCGTTCCCACATCCTTGTAATTGTCAGCTCCTTTCAGCCAATTTCATGGCACCTTTCTTGGAATTCATTTATTGGATGTGTGAGTGTGTGAAGTTATGCAGAAATTTGTTCCCACCAATTAATGATATCAGCTGTCGAAATTTCGAAATTTTCTTCCCATAATTAGGTCCGTCTGTTGAAGGAGCAACTCATACAACCACCCAATCCACAGGCCAATGAGGGTAAGTCCCTGTAATTAAGACAATTTCCACACAAATTAAACCTTTCATATTTACAGTACATAATATATATAATAGCAGAGTTGTGGTTGCTAGGGTGACCTGTGCCTAGCGACCATTAAGGAGGGGAAGTGGGTAGGGGTACAGTGTGGGTGGTGTGGGTGCAACCTCATATTGACCTCAGCTGATCCCTGTGACCATGTCATTGCCTGTGGCCCTTGCCAGGTTGCTAGCGAGTTGCCTAGCAATCATGTGGCTTCCTACAAGTATTGTGTAGTCACAGGTAGCTACATGGAGTAAAACCGGTAGGGAGAATAATAGGAAGGAAGAGATGTATACAACTACACTTCTGGGAGTCAGGGCTGAATATTAGAGTGAATGTGTGTGTGTCTGCTGCATGTATGGAGCATGTGTCTGTCATGCTGTGAGCTCACTGAGTGGTAGAGACTTTTGGCTGGCAGCCGACTGTTGGTGCCCGGCACCCTTCTTTCTTCTTTCCCTTCTACCTTCCTTCTGAGTTCTTCCTCTCTCTCCCTCCCTCCCTCCCTCCCTCCCTCCCTTCTCTTACTCTCTTTGTCTCTTTCCTTTGTCTAGCGGCAGAAGCTGGAGAAAACGAAGCGAAGATTCTGAAATTGAAAGAAAAGGTACTCTTCTCTCTCTGCAGCTCGCTCCTCTCATCTCTCGCCTACTCTCGACTAGCTCTACGAGAAAGGTAGAGAAAGAGCAGAAATCGAGGGAAGAGTAGTAGAAGAGAGAAATGTAGCGAGATCGAGAGGAACAGCACTCGAGAGAAAAGCGGACAGAGAGCAAAAGAGCGCGCAAGCCTGTCGTAGACCATTAGTCACATCTCTCCCTCAGCTCTCCTCTCTCCTCTCTCTCCCTCTCTCCCCTCTCTCCCCTAAGCTCAAACACAAGTGTACACACACACGTACGTCATGATGTGCGAAAATCGCATTACTTACCCACTTACTTACCGTATATACATGCCTGTTAGAGGAGTGTGTGTGTATGCAGCACATGTGCTAGTATCGTATTACTTGAGCTCATGCCTGGTATGTATGTACCAATGTACTTAATCACCTACACATGCTGTCTTGGTACAATAAACAAACCCTCCTAGAAATGTATGATTATAACCTTATTGTACATGCCTCTGATAAAATTAATTGATATCCAATAGCGTGTTTGTGTGGTGTTGGCCCACAATTGGTCGGAGATAGATGGAAGCAATGGATATGGCCTTGTAATTTTTGATAATCACGCAGAAATATCAACATGTTTGCATGAATGAAGTGTCTGAAGGAATGCCTGAATTCGATTCGTTCGGAATGTGGAATTTGGAATCTCGGCATTTAACGGGTTTTGTGTTGGGTCTGTAAGCACTGTGATGTCGGTGCTTTTTCTGCCGTTAGCGTATCAAATCTCAGTCAATGGCCGTGGAATTCTAGGTATTTTTACTAGTGTCGGTTCGGAAGTAAGCATGCTAGCCCCACCTGCTTTACCGCATGCTTCATCATGCTTCATTAACCCCTCTCTCACATCAGCAAGGATGTACCGTGTGCCTAGCCCATTCAGTCAGTATTTATGCACTATTCACTGTTTGTACTGCAGAGGAACTCATCCATTTTGAATTAGTCACGGTGGTGAACAGCTAATATACATAAAGCTTGACAGAGTTGTAGGCGTGTAAGGATATACTGTAGAAGGATGTGTACTAACATATTCACTATACTGGCAGTGAAAGTAAGGTAACCCACATGTTTAAGGAACGCTGATAGGGATGTGTGAATTACATATCTGTACAAGCGGTGTGTGCTCATAAACATACTGTAAACCTATCCCAACGGTGGGTTTAGCTGTGGCAGGATGTTCTCATAGCGTATGTTATTATGAGTATATACAGTGTGGGTGTAGCTGGCGTATATTGTACTATGCTGAGTTGGTACAATGCCAAGTTTACTATGGGAGAACAGGAAGATGAGAGGAAGCGGCTTCTCCAGACATCCTCCGGGCTATAGTCAGCTCCTGGGATTCAGCTGAACTATCAATTCTCTGAAATTTGTACTCAGCTCTACTGGTGAAAACATTGGGCCTTTGTTGTGTTTTACATGTCCTTCCTGTGTTCCTAATCTCCTCCCAGAATTTGTGTTTTCTTCCTCCTTATCAATCTCCCTGAATGTCGTTTGATTAACCTAATTTTTAACCCTCTCTTCCCAATTGTCTTAGATTTTTAACCCTCTCTTCCCAATTGTCTTAGATTTTAACCCTCTCTCTCTCCCTTAGTTTAAAACCCTCTCTTACCTCTCCTTCTCTTAAATCTTTAACCCTCTCTCCCCTTGTTGTCTTAGATTTTAACACTCTCTCACCTAGTCTTGAAGTTTAACCCTCGCTCTCCATTCTATTCTCATCTAAAACCTTCTCTTCCAAGTTTTAACCCTCTCTCTCCTCTCCTCTTCCAAATATTAACCCTCTCTCTCCTCTCCTCTTCAAGTTTAAACCCTCTCTCTCCTCTCCTCTTCAAGTTTTAACCCTCTTTCTCCTCTCCTCTTCAAGTATTAACCCTCTCACTCCTCTCCTCTTCAAGTTTTAACCCTCTCCCTCCCCGTCTCTTCCCTCCCAAGGTATCAAGTTTGGAAGGCGTACTAGGGAAGTACAAGGAAGGCCTTCGACTGGCCAAAGAAAAGATTGTCCATCTCCAACAAGAAAAGGTGTGTGTATTTGTCCATTTACATACCGAAAATGGATAACAAAATAAACGTCTCCATTTTCTAGTGATATCCCATTACGAGAGGATTGTATTATTCCGTATAGAAAAGTCGTGAAAAAAAGCTTCAGGATTCCTATATATACATACGTACAGTCCCCTATACAACTCTTCCAACCCAAACAATATTTCGCAGGAAAAAATCATTTCCAATGGCTCGCATACTGTAAATCACTCCCACGAAACATTTTGACCCGTGAAAGTTCCCGCTCTCGACGAACGATTACTTTTTACAGCGGCGTGGTGTGGTATCGATGTTCCTCTTGTAAATAGTAATAATATCGCGCAGGCTTCTGAGCACAGTTCAAGGTTTGTAAATACATGTGCATAGTTCTTCTTTATATGTAGGGGCTTCTTTTCTCATGTTGTTTGATTACACTGCACAGAGCAGTGGAACTTTGTGGTTGAGTCTGTCATGTGCTAGGTGGAGTTTAGGCAGCTTCACTACTGGAACTAAAGTCGAAATTCTTCCCCACTTCTTACTTGGAGTCCTGGCAACTAGGCTCTCTGTGATGTCGTATGACACCACGGCAACAGTTTAATACAACATACTAGAAAAGGTTTGCCTGTAGTAGTAGTTGCATAGTGATAGGATGCCTTGTGGTTTTATCTACTTCCTCTCAGCATTCCTGGAGCCCTGCTGCGTGGAAATTGAGCCTTCCTGGCCTCATTAGCTGTGTTGTGGTTTTGAAAAATCTTGGAAATTTTGGGGGAAGGATTGAATAATCAAAAATATCCCCCCGTGGTTGAATTATTCTGGGAATATTTGATGGGCTACAATCTAGAGTTACACGCAGCTTTCTTTAATGTGGAATATAGTTGCTAATTGCCGTCTTTATTTCAAGTAAATTTGACATTCCTACAATGTGGTTTGCTAACTTGGCTTGTAGTTTACTATATGACATTATGCAAGAGTAACTATAATATTGTGGCTGTGTAATGCCTGTCCCTGTAGTGTAGGGGGAGGTGCAATCAAAAAGCTCTATTGTTTTTGTTTGAATGGTATCGGCGCTGCATGCTCCTTCACTGGCTACAGAGGTTCGTGCGTCACTTGTTGTTGATTGAAATAGAGAGAGGGAGGTTATATTACACAAGTTCCCTGGGTGCAAACCAACGCTCTCTATTGCCGTACGCCTGTACATGAAACATAGTTAATTTGCATCTGAAAGTCACCCACGGCCGGCCGAGCACTTCTCGGGGGTCGTTTTCTTAGTCCAGATGATGTTTTCGTTCGGATAGCGCCGGGTACGCTCGCTCCGTCTGCTGCCTTTGCCTTGTAATTACCCATTATAAATATAGGAGGGTCTATACAATATTTGTTTATATTGCACAGCCCCTGGTATTGGGAGGGTCATTATACGATACGTGAGCTCTAATTGGCTTGTGTTTGATCGGGAAACGCAATCCATCCACCGATATATTGTTCTCACTGGGTGTTTTCACTATCTTATTGCCTCCCTATTCAACTTCAAACGCTATACGTCCAAATCAGCATCTGCACTTTACACCTACCTGTATAATACCACCCCGACTATTATTACCTTATTGTCCCACCTCATTGTGTCCCACTCCCACTCCCGTTACACCTCATTGTGTCCCACTCCCACTCCCACTACCACTCCCACTACATGCATATTTTCTCAGTGTCTATCTACATATAAACATGCTTACAGACCCATTATCGTGCACATTGTAGGCCGGACTAAGAAGGGTGTGGTGGTATAATATAGACTAGATTTACATACATACATGTACATGTCTGGTATGCTATGAACTATAATTTCATGTACATGCTGCCATGTGATGTAACAGGCTAACATGAGGAACCTACAGGAGTAACACATGTTTACAGTCCCGTAATCGTGCAGATTATAGGCTACTATATTGTAAGATAACATAGTTGTCATGGACGCGTATTAGGGTGTGCTCTTTGTGGCTATGTAGTAACTACACATTGGTGTACTTTGGTGTATATAGTTGATATGCACTTGCTGTGTGTGAAGAACACCCCAGCTTCATGAGAGTCGATGTAGGTGTAATTGGCGAGGTGTGACATCATAGGATGAGAACCAATTAGTGGACGTCACAACAGCCCACAGAGGCAGCTGGCTTCTGTGGTGTGAGTGAGCTATAGTGACAGGACGCAAGTTGCCATGGCTTCTAGCTATACTCTTATTACCTATGTCCATTCCTGGAAGGAGTATATATAAGTAGAAGAGAGAGCTGGGAGATGGGGGTAGTTTGGAGGAATGGGAGTATTGGGTTTGTCATTTCCTGAGTTTTACGTACGCCAATATACACTCTTGTTTGACGAACACCTAGTGTCTCTATTGTCCTCACTACTGGTGGAATACTTTTCTTGGGCAAGTGGAGTTGAATACAGGCTATTATGTGTATGTTATCGAAGCTGCTACCACAAGCGGTAACCCAGTCTGGCGGACAACAAGGGGATGTAATTCACTACTAGTTCTCTCCCTCCCGCAGCTAAAAGCGTCAAAAGCAAAGGCCACACCAGAAAAGGTCCTCAACTCACCCCCACCACCACCACCTCCTCAACCAGACACTAATAAAGACAAACCTTCAACGCACAAAGATGAAACCACTCCCACTCCTCCTCCTCCTCCTCCTCCAGGGCCGAAAACCGAAACTGAACATTTGCAGAGAGAGACTGAAAACACAAAGTCCGTCGTTCAAAGTCTGAGAGAGGAGCTTGTGGTGAAGGAGGTAGCTCTGAAACAACTCCGGAGTGAGGTGGAGAAGGGGAAAGAGAATTCGGCAAAGAGAGAGGAAAAACTGCGGCAGAGTCTCGAAAGTCTTGCGGCGAAAAACGAAAAGATTGTCGCACAAATTCGCGAGCAGAACTCGGTGCTGCAGGAAAAACACAGAGCATCGGCGAAGGAGGGCACTCAGTTAAATGAAGAACTTCAGGAGTTACGGCGAGAGCTTATGGAGAGGGAAAGGGCTGTAGTTGAAGAGACAGACAGAGGTGAAACGGACCGCGGGAGGCTGGAGAAGGAGAAGGAGGAGATGCGAAGGGAACTCGAGAGCCAGGTGAAAAGTCTCCAAGAGTCTTTGGAAGCTTTAACAGAGAAGAATGAAGTACTCGAGTCAGAGAAACGAGGACTGGAAAAGCAAGTATTGATTCTCGCAGACAAAGAGAAAGAGCATGTGGCCAGTTTGGAGAAACAGTTGGTAGAGAAGGAGGAAAAGTTGAAAAAGAAGGATGAGGAGTTTCACGAGAACGAAAAGAGGTTCGGTTCTAGAGTGAAGGAACTGGAGACAGAAAAGGCAGAGTTCTCCTCACAAGTCGAATCGCTGAAAAGGGAGATTGATGAAGTGAAAGAAATGCACCAAAAAATGATACAAGGGCTGGAGTCCAAGTTGGTCAGTTCAGAGAGAGAGCTGGAGACTGAGAGAGAGAAATCCTCTGCACTGCAGGTGGCAAAAGATCAAGAAACGAAACAACTATCTTCAGAGAAAGAAACACGGTTGGAAGAAATGGCGGGGAAGATGAGCGAATTCAGAGCCAATCTATCGGGAAAAGAAGCTGCTATCACTGCTCTTCGGCGAGAGTTGGATGCGAGTCGAGAAACTCTAGAGCGTGAGAAAGAGGCGCAGGGAAAGAGAGTCAAAATGGAGAGACTGACACTCACTGCCACTGCCGAAGAAGCTCAGAGTAGGATCTTGATAGAGATGGAGAAGGCCAGACAAGAGAGCGAAGAGAGACTCATACTAGCTCGCGAGGAGTTAGCTGAGGAGAGGGAGAGATCGGAAAAGTTACGGCGGGAGCACTCGACTGCTTTGGAAACGATAGACAAGTTGACGCGAGCCCACCAACTGGAAGTTGAGTCCTGTAAAACCAGTTGCGAGGAGAGGATAAACGAGATTACCCAGAGACACAAACAGGAATTGGAGTCCGTCAGAACCGCTCTGGAAACCAGGCTACACGAGGTAGAGGGACAGGCGGACGAACAGGTTCGGAAACTAAAACACGAGCATGAGACTGAATCGGAGAAGCTTCACGCTCACCTTGAGGAAGTGGAGACGGAATTGAAAACTGCAGAGGAGAGTGTTGCAAAGCTTGAGTCGGAAGTTTCAGCTGAGAGAGAGAGGGCTGAACTAGCCAGCAGGGAGGTGGCTGGGAAAGCCCAGTCACACCACAAACAAACTCTCGACCAGCTCCGGTCTACCCATGAGAGAGAGATTGAGACTGTTAGAAGAGACTATGAAGCTAAGATTGAGTCACTCAGAGCAAATCATGAGCAGGCCCTTCAGTCACAGCAAGCTAATCATGAGCAGGCTCTTCAAACAGAGCAAGCTAATCATGAGCAGGCTCTTCAAACAGAGCAAGCTAATCATGAGCAGGCTCTTCAATCACAGCAAGCTAATCATGAGAGGGCTCTTCAAGAACAGCAGCAAAGCCACCAAAAGGCCTTTCAACTGCAGCAGGAGAACCATGCGCAAGCTCTCCAATCGCAACAGGCAACTCACGAACAGGCCCTTCAGTCCCAGCTAGCTGATCACGAGGCGACCCTGAAATCACGGGAGGAAAATCACAAGCAGCGGATGCAGGAATTGAACGAAAGCCACAGACTCCAACAGGAGAGTCTCAGAACAGAAAACGCCAGTGAATTGGAGAGAGTGAGAAGTGAAGTTGCCCAGTCGACTAGAGAACAGACGTCCACTGCTCACGAGGCCGAAGAGAGATACGCAGCGCTACAGAAACAGCTCGGAGATCGAGAGGCGGAGTTTCAGCAGAGAATCGAAGGCTGGGAAGTCGAGAAGAAGACTCTTGAAGAAGGATTCACCACTGCGAGGGAGCAGCAGTGGTTACAAGAGAAAGAAGGGCTGGAGCGGCGAGTTCAGGAGAGCGAGGACAAGCTTAAATCGAGCGAGGAGGAGTGGGAGAAGGCTAGAGGCGACCTCGAGAAACGAGTCTCAGAGATGGAAGCGGTTGGCTCGTCCAGGGAGGCAGAGTGGGAAAGAGAGAGGGACGGAATGAGAGAGAAACACGAACAATCCGAGGCTCAATGGAAGCAAGAAAAATCGGCTCTCGAGGAGGAAATTTCACACAGAGAGGAGGGTCTGAGGCAGGAGTTTGAAACGGAGCGGAAAAAATTTCTGGATTCTCACGAGGAAAGGGTGAGTAACTTCAAGAAGGTGGTCCAGGGCAAGATGAAGGCACTTAAGGATGCCCACGCGACGGAAATTGCAAAACTTCAGGAGAAGTATAAACAAGAGATGGAGGCCAGGGAGAGAGAATTGGCCGGTCGGGCAGAGGAGGAGAGGAGAGAGAGGGAGAGAAACACGAAGAACTAAAGAGGGAGTTGGAATCGAAAGAAAACGAAATCCGTGAGAAATTAGGAAAAGAGTTGCAGGCACTAAAGACCGAGTTTTCCGGGAGAGAGCGAGAGTGGATGGAGGAGAAACAGCGACTGGAAAGCTTGCAACTCGTGAGAAGGCATTCGGGGAGGAGGTGCGGGTGGTGGTGAAGGAAAAAGAAGAACTTCAAACTTCGTTCTCAAAGAGTCACTCGGAGTGGGAGACAGAGAGGGTGGGTCTTGAGCACAGCGTTTCAGAAGCGCAGAATAAACTAAAGGAAGCTTCTAGGATAGCGCAAGAGGCTGAAGCTAAGCTGAAAGAAACGGAGACTGGTCACGCTGCTGCTCTGGAAGAGGTGAAGAAGTCGCACAAGGAAAAGACGGCTCAGCTAAAGGCAGTACTGCAGCAGAAACTGAGGACGGTGAAAGAGCACCACAGCAAGGAGATGGCATTGCTGCACGAGAAACAGCGCGAGGAACTGACACTAGCAGGGACGGACGCGGCACAGAAAATGGAGGCCGAATTTGAACGGAAACTGGCGGAGAGAGTACGGGCTCTGGAAGAGGAACGCCGTGGTGAACTGGAGAGCTTGCGGGAGGAGTACAGGGCCCAGCTGAACTCCAGTCTCGGTGAGCTGAGGGGGAAGGCCGAGGATCAGAGGGACAATTCTCGTCTGAAATCTCTACCCTCCATGAGCTGATTGAGGCCGGAAAGGTCAGAGTACAGGAATTGGAGGGAGAAGGGGCAGCCGCCAAGCAGAAACACCAGAAACTTGTTCAGAGATACCAAAAGAAGATCGCAGAAGTCGAGGCTTCTTGGAAGCAGAAAAATCAGGACGTCGAGTCTAAATGTGAGGAAGAGAAAGCGGCGATGAAGGTTCTTTTGGGGCGCAAGTATCGGCACTGGAAGACGAGAAAAAGTCGCTGGAAGATGCGGTTTCCAGGCTAAAGGAGGAGAAAGAGAGACTCGAGAAACAACTGGTCGAAAAAGAATCGCAATTTGCATCAGTTTGCGACGAAAAGACTCGACTCGAGTCCGATTTTGCCCAAATGAAAAGTGAAAAAGGTTCGCTCGCCGAACAGCTCCACTCCAAATCGAGAGAGTTTGAATTGAAGCTGAGTGCCGCCCAAGACACTGGCTCAGAGCTGCAGGAGTCACGAGAGAAAACTGCTCGTTTTGAGGCTCTCCTTTGCGAGAAAGAGGAGGAGGTGCGGGGGTGGAAAGAGAGGGTGGTCGAGATTGAAAACGAGGCCAAGGCAAAGAAACTGGAGTTCAAGAAGAAAGCAGAGGCAAAGCTTGCGTCTGCAAAGAAAGAGCTGGTCGCGCAGTTTGCAGCGCAGGCCAAGGAATGGCAGGTGAAAATTCACGAGGTGGAGCGGGAAAGAGACAAAGCGTTTCTCGAGCGAGACACGTGTCTCAGCCAAGCCGTGGAGCTCAGAACATTAGTCAACTCTGCGGAAGCACAGGTAGCGAGAATGAAGTCTGAAGCAGCTTCGCAGAAAGCGTTACTTGACGCTGAGATCGCAAACTTGAAGCATTCGAAAGAGAAGAGAGAGAAGGAGGATTTACAGCGAAGAGAGGAGCAGGAAAATCAAGAGCAATCTCTTAGAGCAGAAGTCGAACAGATGGCGGGAAGGTTAACAGAAGAGCAAGATAAATCTAAAACGGTAGCGGAAAGTCTTCACCATGCGCAAGAGAGCCAGAAGGCCCATGAAGGTAGACTGTCGGAGATGGAGGTAAGTGCTGGCAAGATGGAGAAAGAGATGGAGCGGCTGAGAGAGACCCTCGCCAACACAGAGAAAGAGAAAGTGGAGGCGGAGGAGGAGAGAGAGAGGGCAAGGAAGGAGAGCGAAGAGACGGTGAAGGCACTCAAATCTAAAGTGAAAGTCTCCGAGCGAGCAGCCGAGAGAACGGAAAACGAGTGGAAATCAAAGATGGATGAGGTTCTAGTCCGGGCCAACACCGAGCGAATGACAATGGTCGAATCTCACCAGTCAGAGATTGCTGCACTGAAAACCGATACGGAAAAGTTACGACAGCAGTTGAGCGAGGTTCAGGGCAGCCACCGAGAACTGGAGAGGGAACTATCGCAGATGAGAGAAGAACGAGGAAGGGAGGAGGGAGAGATGGGGAGACGTGCTCGGGAAATGGAGCAGAGAGCAAACGAACTCGAAAAACGTTTGAACGAATCGCAGGTCGAGTTTGACTCGGAGAAAGCCAAGTTGATTGCTGATTTGCACAGGAGCGAGGAAGAGAAGAAGGGTGCGTTGGAAAGTGTGCGAGAATTGGAAACGAAGCTTGTGAGAGTCGAGGGAGACTGTGAGCGATTGGCGGCAGACGCAGCACGGAGTGAGACGCATGAGGGGGAGGAGAAGGGGGAGAGGGACAGTGAGATTGAGGCCCTGCGACGGAGAGTCGACGAACTGACCGGCTCTGCGGCTCAGATCATGAGACTGGAGTCAGTGGTTAGGGACCAGCGACAGACCCTTCGTTCACAGGAGTCGGAGCTTCAGAATCTGATAGAGGAAAACACGAGGCTACAGGTGGGCATTGCGTGTCTTAAACACCGGACAGGCCTATAGTGTGGTGCATATTAAAGACTGTGCACTTCAGAGCCTGTCTTAATTGATACTCTTCCACATTTTTGTCATGTTTCTCAATCCCGAATGTCTCTGTATTCCTGTACGCCAGTCTCAGGTGAGGGTGGGGCTCCCAACCACGCCCAATTCCGTGACCACACCCACTAGGAGGGACTCCTACAGTCCTCCGGTTCCAGACACGCCCTCTCGTGATGTCGTCCTAGAACCCGAGCCACGGGGGGCGGAGTTTGATGTAGGTCACTGTTCTATTACAGCATCAGCAAGTAATTTTCTCCCCATTTCCCCTCATGCAGTATTTCAAGAACGTTCTATTTGAGTACATGATGGGACGACAGACTAGGGTAAGCGACAATATACCATCTCTCTTTCAATCTATTTTCTCTGTCTCAACTCTTTGTTTCTTCCTCGCTCACTCTTGTTTCTCCTCCTCCCCCTCCCTCTCCTGCCCATTTTCCTTTCTCCCCCTCTCTTCCTCCCTCTTCTTTCTCTCTCTGCAGCAACTAGTAAAGCCAATCACGGCACTGGCTAGGTTCTCTGACAAGCAGAAACAACAACTCTTCACAAAAATAGGGATTTCTTAACACCACGCCTCCTCTTTATTTTGCTTTCACCACATTCTTCTGAAGTTGAAAAAAAATCATTTTCTTGTATCGTACTTCTATTTCTCAATCTGTACAAAATCTAATTCTGAATAGTTTAACGCTGTTGTCATGGCTACAAGATGCCAAAACACTACCGCTTTCGGGTTGTCCGTCTTCAGTTCTGTTATGCGGTTTCCACGACAACTGTTTCACGGTTGCCGTGTGACAGATGCTGGGGGGGGAGAAAGAAGCAGTCAAAACAGACAGTTTCAGAGTCAACAATCCCACAGTTACCTGGGGTCCAGTGAGAGGGCCAGGTTCCATTCCATGGTGCCCAGACTGCAGGAGTAGAGGAGTATGTGTCCTGATTCCAAACCAACTGACAGTACGTGTCTGAGAGATGTGTCACCATTACATAATGCAGAATTGTAGCATTACTGCATAAAATTCAGGGTTGAGCTGAATATTGAGGGGAGCTAGAAATTTCATCGCAAATTTTTCATCGTGATCTTCCTGATTTCAACCAGATTCGAATTTTTCTTCCTTAAATAGTTTCCCACTCTATACAGAGTTAATACAGCACACCTGCTGTCACGTGTGGGGAGGGGCGAAAAATCCAGTGCCGTCACAGAATGCTGGAACTCCAGCGGGGGACTCTGTACTGACCACACCTCCTCACTCTCTCCACGTTTCCATAGCAACACCTGTCAGATAAACAATGAATCACTGGCCTGGTCACATGACTGTCACCTGACCTTCTTGTCCCTGGAGCCAGTAGCGAAGCAGGAATCATCGTGGGCCCAAGATGCGGTCCAGATCACTCTGCTGTGTAGCTTGCTGGATTTTTCCAGACTGCAGCACAACTGAAATGGAGCTGCAGGGAGATAGGGTGGAATAGCTTTACCTATCCCTATCTTTCCCCTATCTCACTGTCCATTCAAACTTCCCCTTACCCCCCTCACACTCCTCGCAAACGTTTCAATGGTTTTGCATTTTTTGTAAGCAAGTGAGTAACCGAAATGACAAACCAACCATCCCCAATGCTTTGACTATTGTTGGAGTATGGAATAGCAACACTATCTCGCTGACCCTCGCCTCTTTATTTTCCTGTCATTTCACCCCCTCACCCCGCCCCCCAAATAAGGGTTCGATTTTGCAATTTTTACAGCTACATAGATAAACGAAATGATAAACCAACCACCCCTAATGCTTTGACTATTGTTGGAGTGTGGAATAGCAACACTATCTCCCTACTCCTATCCCTATCTTGCCTCTATCTCGCTAGTCTCTCATTAGACACAATAATTATACTCACGGTTTTTGTCGGTTCCCACGTGTTTCCACAGCGACCAGGTTCTGTCTCGAGAGGTGGCGAGGAGAAAGAGGGAGGAGGGCGAGAAGGTGAGATGTGTGACGGTGAGGCTGTGATGGTGGAGAGGCTGCAGCTGTTTCCATGACGACACCTCCCAGATCCTTATCACTGCATGTTCGGCTTTCGTTGCCTGAAAACCAGAGCACACAAACTCTCCTCATTTAGGACAAACTAATTTTAAGCTGGAAAAAGGTGTCCTACGTAACTAGGTGTATTCTTCTTACAATGAAACTTCTGCACAAGGGACATGGTGGGGACATCAAAAGTGTCCTTTATTCAGAGATTAATAAGTATGGGGTAGAACTAAGTTTCCTTTATAGAGGTGTGCTCTATTTGGAGGGTGCCTATTCTAAAGTATCAATGTTATATACCTTGCAGGCTGAGGCAACGTAGCGTCCGTCTGGACTGGCTGCAGCGCAGTATATTTCGTAACCATGTCCGTACAGTTTCTGCGTCTCCGGCCAGAGAGTGTTCTGCAACAGATGGGCCTCCACGGGCGGCTCTAAATATAGCACGAGGTCCAGTGCTATTTTTAGTAATAAGTATGAGGTAACCGGTTAGATCGACGGGTTGAAACGAGGGTACGTGGTCCGCAAATGGGTTTTTGGTGATCTTTTTCCCCTCACTCCCTTCTCCACCTGATTGCAGCATAATTATGTATCTCGTGTAGTCACATACCAATTACATCATGATGACGTAACCTACATGTGAAGACAGCCTTATTTGAGAGGCCGAGGCTTGGCACACTTGCTCCTAGTGGCACATCGCTTCCGTCCTGAAAACAAATGATATGACGAAATTGAGTAAAAACAGCAAAAAAAACTTTCTGAAAACCAACTGACCTTTTGTAAGTGTTCGCGACTGATTCTCGAGAGGTTGGCCACAAAATTCGCAGGAGCTTCAAAAACTCTCAAAACCTGGTAAAATATTTGGGTTACGGAAATCAAAAATTTTTCACACCAGGCATGTGTGGTTTACTTTCTCGTCGGCTCCGGATGTGTACTGGAGCGACGTTGTCATGGCAACACAGGTCATGTCGTATCCGTGGATCTGCGGCCGGGCAATCTCAAACCACATTCTCTGCTGCTGAAGATCAGGACGTCCTAAAACACGGTGTCCTGTTAGGGGTTTAGGACACGTACCTCACCGCCTGTCCTGATCCAGGGAGCGTGGAGCCGAGCAGTCTGGTCCGAGGATACAGACAAGAGAAATGCTCCTCCTCTCGGTTCCCATGACAACCCCTGAACCCCACAGAAATGCCCGCCAATCGTCGGTAGCGACGACCAAACATCGAGACTCCGCCCACCTTCTCCCTCTTCCTTTTCTTCCCTCCCCCACAGATGAAGGCCTCCTTGATAGTCGTGGGCCAAGATTAATTGGCCCCCGGGGGAAATTAGGCCCCCATAGAACCCCAGTGTGTTCCCTCCTACCTCGCCCACCCTCACCTGCAAAAATTCACTGGGTTTCTTCCTACAGTCACAAAATTTACTGTCACAGCTAAAATTTTTACTGGACATCAGAGCACAAAAATTTGCCTGATGGGGTAAAAATTTACCTCTTCCATCCAGACGCCGGACACTGGATCTGGCTTCCAGAGGACAACTGTCTTGTCTATGGAACTAGAGAGTAGCTGAAGACAATCATCGGCAGAGCTGCAATCTGATTGGTCGGTGCCATGGCAACTGTTTCTCGGCCACCAACAGACACTGTACACCCAGTCCTCGTGACCTACAGTGGCACACACCGAAACCAATTCCCATTGGTCGAATTTGAAATTCAAACCGACCAATCAAAACGGACTCCAGAGTCACAGATACAGTGGCACCCGACGACAAGCAAAACGTGTTTCCTTTCAACTTCAACTCTTCCTCCACCTCTCCCTCTTGTTGTTGTTTATGTTTACAATCTTGCTGTTGTTGTTGACAAATTCTCCAGAGTCTGATGGAGGCATCTTGAGAGCATGAGGCGAGCAGTAGGTCACGTCCCTCTCTTGCTACCTCTACGTCTCTCACCCAATCCTTGTGACCACTCACACTCAGCCCTCGACAAAACTGTAACAGAAAGTAAAACAATAACATCAGCATACACAATATCGCACCAAAATTCTCAAGATTCTTTGCGGTCCTTGGTAGAGTAAATTAAGAATATTTATAGTATAAAAGATGTCCTGATTAACGTGTACTGACTTGTCCATTGTTCCAGATGTAAATGTTCACTCTAGCATCGTCTCCTCCAGTAACCAGTACGGGCTCTGGAAAATCAGTGAGGAAGGAGTTAAATGGCTGGGTCACATGACAGTCAGGTGACCCACCAACAGGGGAGCAGGAGGGAAGGAGACAGCAGTCTATACACAGAGCAAAACCACGTCCAAAAGAAATGCTCTGGACTTCAGAAAATTCATCTGAAAAAATAGAAAATTTCATGCTAACAGCAATCCACGCTCAACAAAACAACTTACCATCGAGGTTAAGTCTCTGCCACACTTTGAGTGTAGAGTCGCTGGATGCTGATGCAATCAGTGTTTTGATCGATGGGGTTTCCCCTTCCTCTCTATCACTAAGCAACAGATACACTCCCGCAACACAATTCACAGATGCAGTGTGCGAGGACAGCTCTTGAACGACTGTAAACTGAGTTGAAATTTTCTCTCTTTCTTTCTTTCCCTCTCACCCCAGAAATCCCTCACCTGCCCACCCTTTTGTTTCCTCCACACTATAATCTTGCCGTCCACGCCACCTGAAACTAGCTCAGCTGATAGAGAGGAGAGAGAAGGTATCCATCGAACACAGTTCACTCTCCCGCTGTGCCCCTGGAGCGTTGCAAACACCCGCGCTGGCCCGCGCCCCTCCTAAGAGTCACTAAAAATCCAAAAACTCGCTACGAGACGACGCATACCTCAGCTTCCCGAGCTAGAGCGACCGTCTCGTGAGCGGCGTAGGCTACTGTACCACTCCCGCTCCAATCGACGGCGTGAGGAGTTCTGCTGCAGCCCACAGACACGTACTCCAACTCTGCATGCATCTCTGCAGCGACTCTACTCGGATTTGCCCACGTGTGCAAACGTTGAACTTTGAACCTAAAGGCACGTGACATATTGCGCATGCGCATTGAGCATGGCCGACGAGATGGATGGCGATGGATTGGACCGCGATTCCCTGGTTACACCACCCTCCACGGACAACAGGCCGTCTGTGCAGCAAGACGAGAGAGTCAACTATCATCCGTACAGACCGTCTCCCTCGCAGGCAAGGCTGCACCTTTTTACCGCACACACACACACACACACGTTCTCTCGTTGTCTGCATGGTGTATCTAGCTCCATAAAAGTGCTTGTAATTCCAAGTGTGAATAAAGCACCACGTGCAGGGTTGGAACATGAAGGCGTGCCTGCATTGTCTATCTAGCTAGCTCCATAAAAGCCCAGGTAGCATTACAAAAGCACATGCTAGAGGTAACATTCAACATTCAAACATGATTTTTGCCTCTCTGACCTCCATTTTGCAGCCCCACCGGTGCACTAGACTCCCATGTTTATTCCTGGTCTCAGTAGCTGCAGCCGTGATCGGCTCCAGCACTCAGTTTGGCTACTCCACCGGAGTCCTCAACAGCCCACAACAAGTACGAAAACCAGCTCACAACGGGCTCAAAACCGGTTTTAAAAAAACTTGATTTCCTCCACCCCCTCCCTCTCTGCCGTGATGCCGTGCAGGTCATAAGGCAATCGTTCGAAGACAGAAACATCACTTTTTCTTCGCTGGAGATGAACGTGGCTGTCTCGATATTTGCAATTGGTGGTCTCCTGGGGGCTGTCTCTGCGGGGATTTTAGCTGATTTCCTCGGAAGGTTTGGTTCTTGTTTTCATCGTGACTAGCTTTCTCTCTCCCCCTCTCCTCCATCGCTCCTCAGAAAGTACACTCTGCTAGTAAACAACCTGCTAGTATTGATTGGGGCTGGTCTCCAGTCCCTGGCAGTTCACCCCGGCATGTTCATTGCTGGACGATTCGTGGTGGGAATCAACTCAGGTACCCAAAGTCAATTCTTGCATGCATTCACGATTCCATTTCCCTGCATTCATGATCTCATTCTCCATATATTCATGTTTCCATTTCTATCTCTACATCATCATTTGCACCCCTTCCCTCCCTTCCATGCATTCGTGTTTCCATTCCCAATCCTCCATACATCAGTGTTTCTATCTGTTCTTTCATACACCCGTGACTAATGCCCCATTCTTCCATAGTGTTGATTTCACTTACGAAGGGTTCAATTCCCGTATTCCGTTCCCATTCTGTCATACCCAGGGATCAATACTGTCCTGGTTCCGCTCTACATATCAGAGATATCTCCAGTGAGATTGCGGGGAGCTGTGGGTGTGCTTCACCAGATGGCCATCACCGTCAGTCTACTTCTGGCACAGATACTGGGCATTAGCAAGGTTAGGTCGGAGAGGAGAGGGAGGGGGGAATAAAGGGGGCCTTGAAAAAAGTTCAACACATTTGGAACGGATAAGTTGAACGTATGTATTAGTATGATGCTAAAACTAACTGAAATTCTTTCACCTGTTGTTTGGTTCTAAATTTTTCCCTTAGTATGTATGTGCTGTCACATTCCCTTTGAAGAGAAATTTGATGATCCTAGTGGTCCTTAAGGTTCCGCTGACTAAAAAGAGCAAAAACGACTGTTTTATTTCCTCTTGTTTGCCCATGTCGCAGGCTCTCGGGAGGTCAGACTCTGACGTATTCTACGGCTGGAGACTGCTCTTCGCAGTTCCTCTCCTCTTCTCTCTCGTCCAGCTGGCACTCCTGCCCTGGTCCCCTCGCAGCCCCAGGTTCCTTCTCATTAAGAGAAAGAATGAAGCTGCAGCCAAGAGAGGTGGGTGTGGTCAAGGTCACGTGATACTCACATTATGGTCAGGTGATAGTCATGTGATCTATATATGTCTAATTATTCAGCTCTCAAGAGGTTAAGAGGGGCGGGTGCTAACACAGATGAAGAAATACAAGAAATGCAGGTAATTCCAATTACGTCACACGGGCTCACATGATCTCACATGATGTCATGTGACCTCACCCGCAGGCTGAGTTGCATAGTCAGCAACAGAGATAAAGTTTGGGGATTTGCTGACTGTCAACTACATGAGGAGAGCTCTGTTTGTTAGCATAGGTCTCCATCTTGCCCAGCAGCTGAGTGGAATCAATGGGGTGAGGGAATGCCGCTGTACATACGTAATGGCTAAATTTAGAAATGTTACTAAATATAGCAATTGTAGGGCCCAGTGCAATAATGTAATTATTAAGGTTCTGTTTCACTTTAGACACTTATACTGCAATATTTTACTGTTGTAAGAGGTGTCCTCTGCATTTGGTGTAGATACTCTACTACAGTACGTCTGTGTTCAGACTGGCTGGAGTGAACGATGCGGACATTGCTACAGTAGCTATCGGGCTGGTGCTGGTCATTGTAACATTCATCACTGTAAGTTGTGCCTGGTGGGTCTAGTGTGTTTCTCTCTGTATGTTTGTTAGACCTGGACTTAACTCATTGTGCACTTGGGTTGGTGTGGCTGTTTTATTATGCAAGTGTGTATAATGCCATAACTCGTGCAATGGGTTAATGTTAATCTCTTTCTGAAGGTGTTTGTCATTGAGTTGGCCGGACGGAGGACACTGATGTTATACGGGTTGGGAGGAATGGCAGTTTCGTTTCTTCTTCTCACCGCCATGTTCTGCTTACAGGTACAAACAAACATCCCTCATCGTCGTATCTCTTCCTCTCTAATAGCTAGACGAGCGCGAGTAGCATAAGTGAGAGAGAGAGAATAGAGCACGAGAGAATAGAGAGCGAGGATCGTCTAAGTCAAATCCCATCGATCTCCTCATCTCGCCTCTCTCCCTTTCTCCTCTTTCCTCTCTCTGCTCTCTCCCTTTCTCCTCTCTCTCCCCTCTTTTACCATTTTACTCTCTTTCACTTTCTGTCTCTCATTGTCATTTCTGCTTCCAATATACAGGATGGATTCTACCACAACTCTTCCTCGCATTATGTAAGTCAGCGCAAAACACAAACAGTTTCCTGTTATCATTGATGACATGTGTGATCTTTCTCACTCACTGAATGTACTATAGGTGACGGCTCCTGGAGTGTTATTAGTTATCTTCAGTCTCACTACTGTGGCTCTCTTTGCCATGGGACCAGGTGTATAAGCTAGTACCAGTCCTCCCTACAATTGTAGACAAATCACGTAGAACTGCAACATGCTGCAAAATGGTGGTGTTTGCGTAAGCCAACAAATGTTCAACTTAATGTTAATAATACTACATCAGCTAACTAATTTTCGACTTTACAAAGCAATAGGCCCTAGTGCAAGAAAATGCAGTAAGTTTCTGTTAACTGATAAAATTCTCACAATACTGACAAATTTTCCAACGGCCTTGTGTATAATTCCTCCTGTGTGTGTGTGTGTGTGTGTGCATAGGGAGCATCCCGTGGCTGATGGTTTCCGAGCTCTTCCTCCAGGAGGCGCGGCCCATCGCTGTCGGCATAGCAACCATTGTCAACTGGTTCGCAAACTTCACAGTCGGCCTCACCTTCCCCTACATTTTGGTCAGTATATACCTTAAAATTTGAGCCCCTGAAACTCAAAATTTGTGATCTGTATTATTTTTGCAGAAATACCTCTATCCGTATGGGACCAGTGTGTTTGTGGTGACGTGTGGTGCACTGTGGGTCTATCTGTATCGATATCTTCCTGAAACTAAAGGACTGAGTGTGGAGCAGGTCACCGCAAGGCTGAGGAGGAGCGTCGGGACTTAGTATTCTTTCTCCGTTTACGTGTGTGTGGATATCTCCGTTTTATGTCCGTATTCTTTGTGACGGATGCGGCGGGTACGCATGCGCAGTGGGCGCAGCGCGTATAAAACGGCGAACGTACGCTGCAGCCGAAAACGTAGCAGGCAGAACAGAGAGATAGTGAGAGGCCTACGGTGTGTATATATCGGTTCCTAGCTTTTATTGAAGGTGAGTTGATAAGGCTGATCAAAGACCGGCTATAGCACGAGTTCGATGAAGTATATACAATGTGGTGTACGTGAATGTAGCTACATATAGCTATTATTAGCTAACACTGACGACTTGCAGTTATGAAAGAGGAAACGTACCTGGTAGAAAAGCCTGGAAATTAGGTGATTACATTCGGCCTCTTTACCTGTAGAAGTGTCCCTTGTGTTAGCACACGAGTCTCTTAGCATTATACATAAGTATAAATCAATCACTTTTATGCTCCATATATAGCTATAATATTCTTGCCATTGGTTCACTTTACTTGCAGGATTGACTGACTAACTATGCCACCAATAAACTCTATACTTCAATGTACACTACTGGTGTCGATACTGACATGGAATACTGTCAGGAGCTACAATTTCGATACTTCAGTTCCAACCATAGTTTCTAGTGGTGTAGGCTCCAGTGGTGGATTCGGATTCTCAATGACACAACACCAGTTCTCAGACGGTCGGAAAGTGTAAGCAAACGTTAATACAGTAACATGTGCATGCATCTGTCTGTCTATACTGCATGAGCCCTAGTGATGGCAAGGCTTATGCAGTATTAAGTATAATGCTTCCTATACCGCCTCTAATACAGTTAGTCCAGTATAGTTTATTTGTGGTAGGCCTTAGTGATGGCAACACCTATGGAGTATGATTATATATAATGCTGCCAGGTATATTGTGTTATTGCCACAGCCTCTAATGTAGTTAGTTCAGTATAGGGTATGATTGTGTGTCGAGAGTGTGCTTTATGTAGTACCCAAAAGCTTCCAATCATGTATTTCAGACAGTACAGTATAAACTGTAGCTTCCAAGAAGATTACTAGAGTATCCTGACTATATAAGAAGATTACTGAAGAAGATTACTGAAGAATACTAGAGTATCCAAGCCAGTGCATAGTAACCATACACTGTGCAATCAGTCACTGCTAAAAGGATAGCAACGGTTGATAGAAAACCTTCTTCCTATGTTACAAAACAGAGCTCCCAAAACGTCGGCAAGTGCAAATATTTTGAGACGCAGGCTATAAGTTAAGACCGGGTCCTTCCACATTCTTTCACCAAACCTGCATTGCTACGATTGTAATGGATTCCACCACACCCTCTCATAGCTAAGCAACTCTTTCCCCATACCAAACTGTGATACAATGACGGTGTGGCTTACAGCACGACATAAACACGCCGCACAGGGAATGCCGCTAACAACATATGTATGGTACACAGAGCCTCAATTTTCACGGTGAATGATAAGCGATAATATTACTGGTATATAACTCCCAAGTAAATGCTATTAGTAGGCGATTGAGTGCTATCATTCACAAAATCCTAGAAGTAAATTTGATATGTTGAAGATTGTCCAGAATAGCTGATTGACACCATAATCCACACCCTGCTAACTTTGCTGCAGCAAACCTGGACTGGTTGTAAGGTGTAGCTTGAGAGTTGTTTGTCTCTCTGCAGTGTACTAGTTGGCTCTCCGCGACTGAATGGCTCTGATTTCTTTGGCAACCCAGTGGAAGAGGGAGGAGTCTACTCCTGTCCCTTTGACAACTCACAGAGCTGCAGCGTCGAGTCAATCTTCCAGACTAAAGATGGTGAGTCTGCAGCAAGCTTGCTCTCTCTCTCTCTCTCTCTCTCCATTTCTTGCTTTCTCTTCTCTCTCTTCTAAAATTATCTTCTCTCCCTCTCTTTTCTCCGCAGACAGTAACCCACTGGCCCAGGACCTGTTCACTCTACTGTCAGATGACAGCAGATCGTTTGACGGCCAACTACTGGGCTTCTCTCTGAGGAGCTTCGAGAACCACGTTGTGGTAAGTCCATGAAACAATCTTAGCTTTCTCTTTACCTCCCACCCTGTGCATTTCTACTATGGTTCAATCATTAAATTGGGTTCCTTCAGCTACTTTACCTCCTGCCAGCTGTGTATTTATCAATCTTAAAGTTGGATTTCCACAGAAACATTCAGCTAAGTGCGTGCTTCTCTTTCTCCACACTGTGCAGGCTTGTGCCCCTCTCTACGTGAGCACCATTCAGATATTACCCATCGATGGTGTAAACCACGCCCATGCCACGCCCACTGGGAGGTGTGTAGTACTCAGTGGGGACCTCTCTAACATGACAAGCGACATACTCCAGATTACTAACAGTGAGTTAATTCTTTTGTGCAAACTGTTTAAGAGTAAACTTCTCTGATTGTGTATAATTATACAATCGTTCTGCTCGCAAAATTTGGAGGTTAGCATTGGTCTTCAAATTTTTTTACACTTTACGAAAAGCGTGGCTCTGTGAATGATCAGTCTCTAATGTTCCACAGATGATCTTCAAGGTGGCTCGCTGACATTGGGTGGAATTGATATTAACATCATTCAAAGGGTATGTATAATACCTACGTACGTACATATGCACAGTAATGTAGCTCATATAGTAGATGGTCTTGTTTATTCCCTCCTCAATGCAATCAATCATCATTCAATTGGGGGGGGTGAGCGATTATATTATATTAGGTCGACCACCATGATTTGTATATATGGCATATTATTCTATGTGACTTTTCCCCTACTATTATAGGATATAGGAGGTGGAGTCACAGAGAGGATTGCAATTGGAAGTGTCTACGGTGGGGCCAACACAGGTTTGCCAAACCACACCCCTGTTTCTAAAAATAGACTCCAGTAACTACGACGTCGCCACTCTGTAGGTAACAAACCGGGGCAGGTCGTGGTGACAAGTCTGACTCCAGCTAGTCTTGGTGACCTCAGCGTCACTGCTTCGTCGCAGCGAAGGACTGCAACAGAGGATGAACTGCTGGGGTACAAGATAGAACTGGGCAGGTTCACCGAAAATTTGCTTCGTAAGTCTTTTACTATATTTTAAATCTGCAAAAATCGTGGTTAAACTTTGCGTATTTATGTGGGGGGAAGGATAGACCAACCGGCTTCTCTAAAAAGTGTAGAGCAAACCTCTAAATTTTTCGTACTTTTTGAGCATGTGGGGGAAGAGAGAGAGACCAAAAAACTATCCTGAGTTAATTGACTATAGTTGGAGAATGCAGTAAAAAAAACAGTGACTAAGGGAGTTGTAAAATCTGATACATTTTTTTGTTCCCTTTTTTTTCCGTTTCTTAGAGATTGCTGCGAGTGCTCCGAGAGCTAGTATGCACCACGGACAGGTGAGTTGTGTGATCACGTGACCTCTATATGTTAATCATGTGATTGTCACGTGACTCGATGCAGATAAGGATTTTCAATGTCCCTAACGATGGAACTCTGGCTGATGCTCATCCTCCCATTACTGGACCTGAGGTAATAATCCTTCCTCTCTCAAGTTTATAACTTGACCTCGTTCTTCTTTAACCCCTTTTCTCCTATACATGACCATTAACCCTATTGCTTTGGCAAATACGTTAACTCATTCCTCGCACACATCAGCCCTTTTTCCTTCTGCAATTTTACTTTGCTCTTGCACATAATATTGACCTACAAATATGTTAACTGTTTGCCTTCAGCACCACACATTAACCCTTTTCTCACCTACATGTGTATACATTAACCCTTTCCCTCCCCCTCTCTAAAGCCGGACGGCTACTTTGGCTATGATTTCGTAGCTCACTCGTTCTCCGAGGACGGGCAGTACCACAGTCTCATTGTGGGCTGTCCGTTGTGCAGCAGTGATGAAGGGGCTCTCTTCGTTTACTTACACTCTGAGATCTCTCACAACCCGTACGTTGCCTGTTTAAATAATATATTCATTTCGTTTGTACGCTCATTCATACTACTATGATGTGTCTATAGTATGATGTTTAGCAGAAAATATTTATTTTTGATCTCAAAACCTCAAACACCATAAATGTTTCATTACGGGCCCATCTTTCTCCATAGTTTCCAGCTGATCCTGTCCGTATTCCATCCCCGGCCGTCTCTGTTCCGGGTCGGTTTGGAACGGCGGTCGCCGCCATTGGAGACAGCGACGGAGACGGATTCGCTGATGTGGCAGTCTCCGCCCCCTATGCCGGAGAAAGGGGTGTGGTTTATATTTGTCGAGGGTTCGAAGGTGGACTCCTCCCACCTACTCAGGTATGACTTCTACTGTTTTACGCACGATTTTATTAACCCCTCTCCCTCTACCAGTGTATTCTGTTAACCCATCTCCCTCTACCAGTGTTGTGAATGTGTTAACCCCTTCCTCACAGGCGATCCCAGCCTCTCCAACTGCCAGCGTATTTGGATACACACTTTCCGGTGGTATTGATGTTGACAACAATGGCTACCCAGGTATTACATTTCTAACCCTTTTAAAATTTGGTAATTCTACTCGCATCCACTAATCATAATAAGATTGCTAAGATGTCTATCATCATGAAAATACATCAATATTAATTGCTACTCTCTTGCCCACTAGACCTGACCGTTGGAGACCTGACCGGTACGGTCACAACCATACGAACCAGCCCCCTGGTTACCGTTGTCATGGAGTTTGAAGACCTCCAGTCGACCCTCGACCTCGTGGCCGACAGAAAGTGCCCTGTTCATGATAACATCACTCTCTTATGGTATGACATCGATACATACTTGCCGACTCATTACTTCAGCAATTTGTTTTAGTTTTCAGGTGTCCCCATGTTTCTACTATGAAGCTGTACATAGTGTGGATGTCCCAGAGTTTGGTTAGTCAAATCTTCATTTTCACCTTCATTATCTCTCCCTCTCTCTACTTCTTATCATACATAATGTGTACAGAGTTTGGTTAGTCAAATCTTCATTTTCACCTTCATTATCTCTCCCTCTCTCTACTTCTTATCATACATAATGTGTACAGAGTTTGGTTAGTCAAACCTTCATTTTCACCTTCATTATCTCTCCCTCTCTCTACTTCTTACCATACATAATGTGTACAGAGTTTGGTTAGTCAAACCTTCATTTTCACCTTCATTATCTCTCCTCTCTCTACTTCTTATCATACATAATGTGTACAGAGTTTGGTTAGTCAAATCTTCATTTTCACCTTCATTATCTCTCCCTCTCTCTGTTCTTACCATACATAATGTGTACAGAGTTTGGTTAGTCAAACCTTCATTATCTCTCCCTCTCTCTACTTCTTATCATACATAATGTGTACAGAGTTTGGTTAGTCAAATCTTCATTTTCACCTTCATTATCTCTCTCTCTCTCTGTTCTTACCATACATAATGTGTACAGAGTTTGGTAGTCAAACCTTCATTATCTCTCCTCTCCTACTTCTTACCATACATAATGTGGTACAGAGTTTGGTTAGTCAATCTTCATTTTCACCTTCATTATCTCTTCCTCTCTCTACTCTTATCATACATAATGTGTACAGAGTTTGTTAGTCACAATCTTCATTTTCACCTTCATTATCTCTTCCTCTCGCTCTACTTCTTATCATACATAGTGTACAGAGTTGGTTAGTCAAATCTTCATTTTCACCTTCATTACTCTTCCTCTCTCTACTTCTTATCATACATAATGTGTACAGAGTTTGGTTAGTCAAATCTTCATTTTCACCTTCATTATCTCTTCCTCTCTCTACTTCTTATCATACATAATGTGTACAGAGTTTGGTTAGTCAAACCTTCATTATCTCTCCCTCTCTCTGTTCTTACCATACATAATGTGTACAGAGTTTGGTTAGTCAAATCTTCATTATCACCTTCATTATCTCTCCCTCTCTCTACTTTTATCATACATAATGTGTACTTTCTCTTTCCCCATTCCAAATTCTCCTCCCTTATACATACTTACGTGAAAAATAATATTCTCACAGAGGAAGATGACGTAAAGCTACAAAACACTTCCCTTTACTTAGTCTAATATCTCTCCTGCAGTCTTCCAGTACCACCTGACAGTGGACGGAGATGGCCGCCAGTCGCCGCGAGTCGTCCTGCTCACTGCCAACGGCGAGAACTTCACCGTCATCACTGAGAACACAGTGTCTGATAACGTGACAACGACAGGGGCTGGACCCAGTAATAGGCTGTGTGTGGGACCTTTCACTTTCGCCATCAGAGTGAGTGGTTTTTAGCATGCGTGCTAAGAGGTTTGTATGTGTTTATGTGCATATACAAGCACATAAGTGTGGGTTTATACACGGGAGTCGGCATATATCTTAGAACACACGCTTGCAAAACATGTGTCCTCACTTAGTAGAATATTGTTCTTAGTGAACATGCTTTCGAACTTACCAACCATACATGCTTAGAAAGGAGCCTCAAATGTGCACGAACATTCGTGACTTATAATGACATGCAAAGTATGAATACTCTTGCACGTGACAAATTTTATCATACACTCGTTCAGGCTGATTTTGTCGAGACCACCCCCATTCCAGTCCACCTGGAGGTATCGGAATCGGACTCTGTCCCGCCTCTCCCGGCGGACTCGACGACCGATAATCTCGGGGGTCCCCTCACTCCTGTCCTGTCCCAGCGATACACTGCAGGAGACCGACAAGCAGTCACCTCCATATCACAGGATGTAAGACTACTTCTCTTATTGACTGACCACTTTTGTTATCAAAAGGATCTGCCTGGGTTTCGATGTGCTATTTGCTTTGTCTGGTTACCTCATTGTTGACACGAATGTCAGATATCAACAAAATAAGGACGTTTAGGCGTTGGTTTAGCGTCTCTTAAAAAGGCGAGGTGAAGCTAAAAATGCAGTGTCTGTTGTGAAAAAAAATTGAAACCCTAGCTGCAGAACAAGCAATACATACTTCATTCATATTGAGTTGTGTGAAAACCGCAGTAAGTTTATTGTGCTTGTGTTGGTTTCAGGTTTCATTTGGGCTCAACTGCAGTGGAGGGCTCAGTGCAGCCTGTGAGCCAAGCTACTCCATCTCTCTATCTCCATCTTTGTGAGTTGGTTGTCTGCATCTATATACATGTGAACATGATGAAGTTACGGTGTCATAGCGATAAACTTTCAGCTGAGCCACTTAGTAACGTAATTTTCTAGTGTGAAATTTTCCCCCTCCATCTCAGTGATGTAGATGGACCACCACTGCTGCTGGCACCAGGAGTGTCATTCAGTTATAATGTAACCATCCGTAACACGGCCCAGGACGATGGAGTGAGTCCCATTCTGGTACTGGATCTGGGGAATGGGATTATCCTCAACAGCACTGTAAGACCAACCGACATGCACGCCATGATGCCTCGTACCCCTGACCTGATTTCTATTCTCTTGTTTTCCAGACTTCTCGTTCGGCTGGAGATAATGTTAGTTGTGAGTCCAGCACGACACCAAAGCCACGGTGTCCACTGAGAAACCCTCTACATTCCAACACATCTGTAAGCCTCCCAGGAACTTTAGCGTTTGATGCAACTTTTGACGCAATGTTTAATGTCCTCGTCAAAGGTACATAGGCCACTGAACCCAGAGCTTTCTCTGTTGGTTTCAGTGTATAAGTAGGGTGCAAGCCCAGGAAAGACAAAATATTGCCCACAAAAGGGAAGACTTTGGTTCAGAGGCAATTCATTCACCTCACAATAGATGCTGAATAGAGTTCCGGAACAGTGAATGCTCAATGGGTTCTCTGAATAGACACTAACTCAACTTCCTCTTTCCTTTCTCCTCCTCCTCCTCCTCCTCCTCCTCCTCTCTTTGTCAGATAAGCCTGACTCTGTGGTTCAGATTCAACACCACAGCCGTCCCTCTCTCCACCTCCTTTCTCCCCCTCACCATCTCGGTGGTGGACGGCTCAACCGGCAACACATCTACCAGCCGCACCACTGAAATCTTTCTCAGAGCCGAGGCCTCTCTAGGGATCGGAGTCATGTGAGCTCTGGTATTAGTCACATGACTATCACGTGATTATTCCTACCTTTCTATGCAGTGTGAGTGAAGAACAGTATCAGGCAACTAGACTCGCTCTCACGAGAAACATAAGAACAATTCCTCTCAATGAAACAGGGCCCACTGTCCGATTCTCTGTCCTGGTTAGCTATACCTCTTCTCTCTCTCTTTCCCTCTCTCTTCTGTTACCAACGCAAATTTTTCACAAAAAATTATATCATCTCAGCTTCCAAGGAATTACCATTAGTAAAACTTTTCAAGCCTCCATTGAAGACTGAAAGATTTATGCAAACAAGGTTGAGAAAAAACCAACCCTAGCCTCCATTTAAGACTAAAACATCAGTGTAAAACTGTGAAGGGAGAGAAAAAGAAGTGACCCTGCCAGGATTCGAACCTGGAACCCCCTGATCCGTAGTCAGATGCCTTATCCATTGGGCCACAGGGCCTTCGCTGATCTCCTCTCTCTCCCTCTTTTTCTTTGTCGGACGTAATCTACAAACTGTATTACTTGCTGCACAACAATTCAACAAGAAATGGTACTTTGCTCCTCCTCTGCCTCCTGTAAAACTAGTATTTCTTGTCACAAACAGGTTAACAACCCCCGCGATATCTCTAATGGAACAACGATCCCCACCTCTACACTTGTCATCCATTTTCCGGTTGCCGTGCAAACAGACAGGAATTCCAATTTCCAACCACTCCTGATACCCTACCAGTTTTTCACGGCATCGAATGACATCACTTGTAGTGGATATGACATCATTGCCGAAGACTTGTTGGTGAGTCTAAACACATACCTAACATATTGCATCACACAATGTCAACAAATGTATGATTACCACTCCTGAAGGTTATTTGCACTGCATTCTCCAGGTAGCAAGAATTCTATTGTTATCTTTTGTCTATTTCCATAGTCTCCTGTGCAGCGACTGCCAAATTTCCTACCCCTGGGGGTCGACCAGGACCCCCTCTCCCTGCAGCAGGAGCGGTGCGAGGGTCAGAGAGGGGCCCTGGGTGTGAGGTGTGGGAGAATCAAGTGCACCGTGAGGAATTTGGAGGCTGGGCGACCTCCCTCGCAAGTCACCATCTTCGCTTACCTCTTCGTGAGCTCCCTCTCTTTCTCTCTCCTCCTTCTTCTCTTTCTCTCTCTTCCTTCTTCTCTTTCTCTCTCTTTCTCTCTCCTCTTTCTATGGGTGTAGGTCGTGCCTTTGCCTTTCTACATCGAAGTTGACACGTGTACTCTCTTTCATCTCTTTCCTCTTTTCAGTTCTTTGTCTTTTTTCAATGACCACTCAGTTGTTCACATGTCAAAGCTCGTTTTGAACGTTGCTTGAATGCGTACACGTATGTTTCTATTATCTATAGAGCCCATCCATCATAGTGCGGGAGAGTTACTCGGTCTTTGCAGGGATCAATGCCACAATCGAAGGACTTGAGATCACAGACACTGAAAACGATTTTTCTTCTGTGAGTTGATTCACTCCCACAGAAAATGCAAAACCCACAGCATCTGTCCACAAATTAAATTCCTATAATATGCTTATATACAAGCTCTCAGACTTTTCCCTACAAATGGAAACTAGCTAGTAGCTAACACACCTTTTCCCACAAAATGAAAGAGCGAAGAAACATGCATGTATAATCCCACACCTTCTGTCCACAAAATGAAGGAGAAAAAACTCCCAAATTTTCTCTCTTTCTCCCAGGCTGCATTTGAAGTGCTTCCATCAGTGATTGAGGTACAATTGGAGTGTTTTCAGTATTGGATCATCGTGGTTTCATTTGTGGCTGGACTACTAGCTCTCTTTATCCTCATTGGAGCTCTAGCACTGGTAAGACATCATGTGAGGATCATGTGATGGTCACATGATGTCATGTGATCTCTACCACTCCAGTGTGGAGTGTTTGGTCGATGGTACAAGAGGAGAGGGGACGAATCTCTTGGTAGTAGTGCCGAGACGGTCGACGGAGGACCGTACCGGTCTCGTTCCAGTGCCACTTACGCTCCCCGTACCATTCCACCACTATCAGGTATGGAATGGAGTCATGCGAGTAATGTGTTGATAACACTTTGCACATCAAACGTGATTCTACTCGTACTCTCCCCTCTCCCACGAAAAATCTACACACTCCCCACAAAACCATGTGTACAAAACAAATGAACCGCCTCTACTACTACAAACAGCATAGAGTGATGTGTACATGAGTAGTACAAGACTGAGAGTGATAATGTACATATTAGTGTAAGAAACAGTCACAAGTTCATTTTTAACAGTAATGGACATCTGTTCTGATACATTTTACAACTTTTCATACGAGGATCTTTCCTTCTGCAGTTTTTCAGTCATCAGTTGAGTATTGTCCTTGAAATTAATAGCAACCGCGAAGCACAAAAGTTTGCTCACTTTATGAATCTTGTGCTGTGTGTGACTGTGTGTAGGTGTGACGATGGGAGGAGGTGATAGCGGGGAGACTGGGGAGGTGGAGGAGGATCTGGGGAAGGAGGAGGAGGCTGAGCGAGAGAGACAACTGGAGGCAGAGCTTATGGTGAGCAGACTTGATCACCTTGTCAAAGTGAAATGAGTATTACAAAAGTTTGCTGAGTGAAATCAGCCAACATTTGAAATTCAGTGACCAACGTATTTTCTGGGCATATGTTATACTCTCCCTTCTACATATCTCTCCCTCCTTCTCTTTCTATTTCCTCTATTTCTCTCTCCTTCTCTTTCTCCCTCTCAGGAATCGACAACCACTGGTCCTATAGGAGACATAGATGTTCCTCTCGATGAGTTCACCTTTGAACCCCACGTCGGGGTCTCCGAGGGAGGAGACGACGAGACTGAAATATAAGAAAATAACTAACATAATCTTTCAGGTTCTTTTATCATCCATTTTTAACAATTTTTGAGTTAGAACATCAGCAATCAAGCAAGATGTGTGGACCCTGCAAATAATTATAGTTGGTAGAATATTATGTTACCCCACGTGCATGCGCAGAAAATGTTAGACAGAAATACGATTGCACTATCCTACCACACATTGATAATGACTATATAAAGGAGCATTGTGTAAAGGTACAAAGGGGGGCTTGAATAGGTGACAATTGAGACAGCTGCCCAATAAGGGTCCTGCCTGGTGCACAACAATGAGTGAATAGGTATTGGCAGGTAGTTGGTGTAGTGTATATAGCATTAGACTTGTGTGTCTTTCATTCAACTCCTCGTGTGAAAAAGGAAGCAAAAGTTGTAGTTTGTGTGGGAAATACTTGCAGTGGTGAGCCAACCTTGCTTGCCCTACATCCCACAGGAACATAAAACACACCCCAATGAACCAGGTGTGTGTTTTCTGTGTAGTAGTACTACATAGAGTCTCATTATCTGCAGGCTGGCCTACTTTGTATGGAGGGCAGCTGCATTCCCAATCTTTCCATGTATTTACCGATGTAAATCCTGTGGGTCACACTGTACAAAACTGCATTACTCATAACCCACTATAAATAAAAACGGGCTGTTTCTATGGTTGGTATCAAGTTGAAGTACCTAGTACCTACATGTTGGATCCACCACCTTTCTGTGTAGCTAAACAAACTTACTTAAGCAAGCAATGCTGAATCGCGTGCGTGCGCTCGGCGCGGATCCACTCTACGTAACCGCCTGCCTTAAAATGGTGTGGTTTTGTAGTGGTTACGTCATGCAGATATAAACAATGGGTCTATCCGAAAGAGCCAGTGTAGTACAGCCCAGCTTGGCTGAGTTTCTCGAAGGCCGAACCTGTAAGTTATTTCTCCTGCTCGTGACACTCACGATCTATTGTTTGTCTTGCAGATAAACTGTATATGGAGAATTAGATGTCGGCTGGCTCTGAGAGAGAGACTGAAACTCAGAACCCAGCCACTGATCTTGAGTGGTTTTCGCATACTATTTCGTCGGATTTGCCCTCCCCTGCCGCCGCTACCGATGGACATTTGCCTGCCCTGGTGGGACGGTTGGTGGGGGAGGGGCTCTGCGTATATGTGACTGGTCCTGCAGGCTGTGGAAAAATCTACCCTCGCATTTCTTTGCCTCGCATACAGCAAGTTCAAAACAAGCGGAAATTGCTTTCGCGTAGATTGTCGTAAAGTGGAAAATGATCGCGATGAAGTTCTCTCTGCTATTGAAGGCCTCGCGAAGCACCTAATAAGGCAACGTGTACTCGAACCAAGCGAAGAGGCAAACTTTTTGCAAAGTCAGTCTACGAGGCCGGAGAATAATGTGTTCGTTTTCGACAACGTGGTCGAGACGGACGCTAGCGCTCTGCAGTGGCTCCTTAGACAGCCTGGCGGGAAAATATTGCTCTCTAGACATGAACCGCCTGTGTCATTACTCTATCGACATCACATCAGATTGGGCGGGTTTGATAGCGCGGGAACGGCGCTTCAGTTTGTGAAACATCAGCTTTTCACTGCCCACAAAGGTAGCAGAACTCAACCGCTTGAGATCTACCTAAGCATGCACCACATAATCAAGTCTCTGTGCATTATCCCAAGAATGGCAGTCATCTTATGTGACATATATTCCCGCGACAGCCGCTGTATTAAAGATACAGAGACCTCACTGGTCCATAGAATGGTGCTGGCCTGGATGAAAATGGAGCTTGTGCAGCTAAAGGAGAAATCGTTGTACAAACTACCGAAAGAAGAAGCAGAGCATTTTCTGCACATTTGCCGAATCGCGTTCGAGGGCATCCTGCACAGAGCAAGCAAAAAAGATGAACCGTTTTCACTTCTACAGATTGAGGTAAATGCTGTAAACCTCCAGAATGGGTTTTCATCGTTGGACGAGGTAAAAAATTACGGTCTCATTCAATCTAAAGGCAACACAGTACGCAGTTTTATCCACCCAGTTATTCAAGAGTTCCTGGCCGCTTTCCACATTTCTTCTCAACCACAAAACCACCAAATTTCCTTCTACAACGAGCAATTCCAAAAGAACGTAGACTCGTTTTTAAACGTTGCCCTCTTCCATTTTGGGCTCACCAGACTCGAGACCGAAGAGTTCCTTAATCCATCTAAAATAATCCTCGCTCCAATGATCGAATCTCTTGCACACATCATCGAAAAGAAAGCCGAATTTCGCCTTGAGCTGCAGATATTGATCGTGGGTTGTCTATTCGAGGCACATGATACAACGCTCGTAAAGCACTACACACAGCAGTTTACTCCTTTAATGAACATAAACTTCCCCGACGTGCGAGCTTTAGACGACGCAAGAATGACGGCCCAAATGATCTTTGTAATACTTCAGTCAGGGATCAATCTGTGGGAGATCATTATACCGAATGAAAATGCCCGCGGAAAAACAGACTCCCTGGTCTTCCCGATAACAATGATCCCCGATACTTCAGTAAGCATTGAAGTGAAAGTACAACCCGGTATGTCACAGTCGTTCACTCTCGGGGCTATATTTGAACCAAAGACCCCAGCAAAAACGGGAAGAGCAACCGAAATGTTGAAGCGGGCGACGAACGAGGAGGAGAGGGAAATGTATTTCAAACTCGCCATGATTTGTACCGGACAGAGGGAAACCCTGCACCGAGTCACCCAACTCTACAGCCCAGTCCCTGTAAGATCTGACGCTACAGACCCAGCATATGCGTCGCTCATAGCGTGCGACTGCGTCGAAAAAACCCTGGCGACAGAGGTAGTCTTTGAGCCTATACACCCCATTCACATGGTCCAGCTGGGATCGAAAAGCAAGAAAGCCAAAGCAGCCGAAGGAGACCAGGATGTCACCAGCCGACGTCACATGGAGCAGAAACACAAGAGTTGCTACATGGAGATGATCGTCCTCAACCGGCCCAGCGTTAAAAGCATCACCTTCCAGCCGCCCGGCGGCAGTCCGCCCTGTCGCCTCGTCATGTCCGGGGAAAAAGATTCGCCTTCGACATCCGGTCGGATCGCAATGGAAGCAAACATAGAAAGTGTTCTGGAAGATTCCGTGGGGTTTACCGAGTGCGTTCCGGTCGCAGAGAAAGAGCACGGGAAGTCGACAATGGTGCCTCACGGGCTCCCGCTACCAAAGAGCAAATCAAAGATGGAGGCGGACAAGGGGAACGTTCGGCAGGGGGCGGAGGTGTCGGGGTCAAGGGTTCACAACAACGACGGCGATATCCCGGCAACGGCGGCGCAGGTGGCCCCGTCGCACAAGCATTTCCAAGATCAGGATATTCTGCCGTACAACAGTCCAGCTCTTGCGCAGGCAGAGTCTTCCGAGAAGATTACGTGGCGACCAGGGATGATCATGCATTCAGTGAGCACTCCTATACTTAGCTGTAAACACCCCTAGAGTTAGCTGTTATCTCGCTTAGCTCTGTAAGCTGAACTAACCCTTTTATAGGGGCAGAGAGGTCCTAGAGATGTGGAGTAGTTGTGTATAGTATATTCATGAGCTGGTCGCTGAGTCAGTGTGTATTAGCTATATATACACGTGATAGTTGTGTTTGTGTAAGCTGTTGCTGTGCAATGTGCAACGGCTGCATTGCTATCAAATTCCCAGTATATACCACTCCTGCTGGCTTAGTACCAAGACAAACAAAAGAGCATTCTTTAGTTGTTCCTACCCTAGAATTGTGTAAGGTTACAAGAATTTGTACTACAGCCCAAATATTTTCCCCCACAGACCATACCAGATGTGTTCCAGAAACACAAGACCTATCCGCTGCCAGAAGAGGACAAACAGATTCGGAGGGGGGGCAACGGGCAGATTTTCGCCACGGAATACTTTGGCTACTCTCTCGTGGCCAAGAAGACCCTGTTTCGCAATCGAGAATACAACATAATCCTCAGATTGAACCACGCCAACATCGTGCCGCTACTTGCGCTGATGGTGGGTGAGGTGTCGCACAGGAGAAGGTTCTACTGCTACCACATGCTGCCAAGAATGAGCGGTGAGTCTGCGTGCCAAATGGACCCTAATTTGGTGTCTTCACTTGGCATGGGGAAGACACAACATTCAAGGACACACATTATAGCATAAGCAGTTTGCCATCTTCGAAGATGCCTTACACAACATTGCAGCTCTATTGCACAACACCAAAGATGAGTTGATGCTTGCTTATCACGTCAAGTGTTGATCCCTATGCAGTGGGGAGTTGATGGTTGTACTACTGTGCTGATCATGTGCCAGTTTGCAATCTCATTACACAAAGTTACTGCTTCTTGCATAACATTAAAGGCAATGGACATCTGCCACTTGCTTATCACATCATGTGTTGACTTTACTGTGCATGCACTGAAGTGTTAGTGCATGGTCATGTGCCAAGGCATGTGTCACAATTTGAGTAGCTCATTGCCTTGTGTACTTATTGGGTAATAGGATGACTTATAAGCTCTGCACACCTGCACGCCCTGTTACCTTGTTTACCAGTTACCATGTCTACCGCCCTATTACCATGTCAACCGTGTCTGTTCTCCCTCCCCTCACAGGAGATGCAGCCAGAATGCTCTCTGACCATCCTGAGCTGACTCTGGCTACTCTCAAGGAGAAGAACTCCGAAGACCCGAGGAAATTCGGTCTAGCTCTCGGGAACATGCGCTACCTCCTTGCCGAAGTCCTGAAGGGCATCGCCTACATGCACAGTCTGCACGTCGTACATCGTGACGTGAAAGCTAGCAACATTCTTGTTCGGTTCCATTGTCAACACGAGAATCTACTCTGGTGTACTTGTCCTCACAAGTACACTGTCTGCGTGTGCGACTTCGACGCAGCCGTGGAGATGGACGAAGAAGATAAGATGCTACCAATCTCATCAACCAATCAGGTTAGATAGTTGGTTTTATTGTTTTTCCGCTTTAGAAGTTATGTGCGTAATAAAGAAAGAATTTGCTTATATGCTAAATAATGGGCTTATGAATGCAATATACCTCATGCAATTCTTTTACGAAAAAAATCTGGTTGGTTTTTATTTGATAATGTCCCGGCGTACTATATAGTATGTAGCTAAGTGTATAATTTTCATGCCAAGCAGGTCCTAAATTTTTTTTTGCAGTTTCTATTGCATCATAATGTTGATATATTATACATACAATGCTGTCCATGCACACGCAATCTCAGGTGTTCTACCTCCCCCCTGTGGGGACCCAGGGGTTCCGTAGTCCCGAGGGGTCTCAGCTGGTGGTGGCCAGTCACCGTGACTCCATTGACCCACAGCTCACTCCTCAGACTGATATCTGGAGTCTCGGAGTCCTTATGCTTAGACTCTTCCTCGGGGAAGATGGGCCAGGGTCACAGAGACAGGTTCATGTTTAATGAAACTTGTTTCTTGTAAGGGAGGCAAGAGCTAATATTATAATATGCTTTAGCATACATCTTCATGATAGCCTGTAGTGATGGAGTACTGGGGTTGCCCCTGCTGTTTATATAGCAGGCTCCAGGTGTATTAGTGGCTAGTATAGAAATTTGCCTATATAAACACTTTTGAGCGGAAGTGTATCTCCAGGATGTGCCAGGGCTGGTTAACCAACATTGTTCTGTGTATATGCCTGTGAATGATGCGGGGAATACCCAGGGATTGCACCCTCCTTATTTATTTATAGCAAGTTTCACCTGGCCAATTTGTACTGCTGGTATCATGCACTTTTACCACTTGCTTCTATACAACTGCAGAATGCCATATTGCAACTGAAGTACCACCAAACCAAGAGAAATGTGGAAGGAAGACATAGAAATATGCAGGAGTTGGTAGAAGACCCTCTAGTGGAGAAAATACTCAAGGTTGGTTGCATTCCTTACTACTAGTGGGTGGTTTCTTCTTATCCTGGCATGCATTTGGGTATCTTTGCTACAACCTTTGGTTTAGATACTCCAATTAGCACTAATGCTAAGATACTCTTGATAGGGAAGAGCCCAGGGCTGGACCGTACCAATATCTTCCACAGACTCTCTATGAGAAAACCTCCTCTGCTAGCTTTGCTGCTACTTCTCTAGCTTTGCATAGCTCTAGTGTCACTCTGTCTTCTCCCTCAGCTGCCACTACTGAGAGCCAAGCTGTCGGGAGTCAACCACCTGGTGGGATTTGTCTCAGGGTGTCTGAGACTAGACCCACAGGAAAGACCTTCAGCCAGCGACCTGCTGAAACACAAGTTTTTGTACTGACTAGTGGCCCTCTCTGATATAGCCTTGAGGTTTAAAAAATTCGACAGCCACCAGTTTTACTTTACTAGTATGCAGTAATATCAAGTTAACTTCTGATCCATCTTCACTATGAGGATGACAGTGTTGTGTATCACTTTGCCTTGTGTTCTTCACCTACCTCTGTATTCACCCCCTAATGCTCCGAGCCATACAACGAAGATTATATGATTGCTATATCATCAGCCTCTCTCATCAGATTTTTAATATTTTTAATAATCTCATTTATAGTGTACTTTGTGATTACATTATTGTTACAACACAAGTGAAAAAGTGATCGGTTTGCAGAAGTGAAGCTATACATACTATGTTCAATAACTTCTATGAGATTTACACATCTCCAATTCTGTAGGGACAGTAGAACCACTTTTCTTGGACCCTGGGCAACTGGCACTTGGTGTTGTTTCTTGAACAAAGAGATTTCCTGCGCAGAATCAACCGTTGCGTTCGCTTGGTAGAACCCCTTTCCTTGCACGAAGAAATGATGTCCTGAGAAAGGGAGAAGGATTTTTCGCACACATTTCGCAGGCTATAACTAACCTGGGGTACCACAGGCCCTTGAAAACCTAGACGCAGGCTAGAAAATGAAGAATTCCTTCACACCATCGCCAAGAAACGACACACGTGTAACGACGCATGCGTATAACGTAGGGTAACCACGCCCACCAAACTGATGCGCGAATGCGTACTGTTGAACCTTAGAGCGTTTCAGCTAAGCTAGCTAGCTTAGCTGTTGTGAGCGAGTCTCCGGCGCCACCATGCCGCAGAGTAAGTCCTGCAAAATATTTCTTACCCTTGACTCCGTCATTTCTCTGGCCCCACAGCTCATCCTTCGGCGGCGATCTTCGCCGAGTATCCGAACGTCAGCAAGGACAAGCTCAGTAAGTGGGTGTTGACGACAATCTAACAGCGTACAGCAGTAGCCTGCTCTGCACACATGACATAAAACTTCATTGGTGGCTCACTAGTGTTGCTGCGTTTTCACTTGCAGCCGTGAAAGACGCACTGGCCGTCCGTAGAGCTCTCGAAAACCTAACTGCGCGCATCATACACATTGGCCGGGCGCTCAGTCTCGGCTCCGACCGGCTTGAAGTCATTGAAAAGGCCCACGGAGCCTCGGGAACTCGGTGTGCAATCGCGGTGATCGACACGTGGCTGAGAGGCAACTATAACCCAACCAAAGAGCCATACACCATTGCTGGGAACAACCCCCACCCTTCCTGGTGGAATTTGGTGTGGGCAGTGTGTCATCGAATCGGCGGGAAAGACCCGGCCGAGGCCAGGATTATTGCAGAGAATCACAAAAGTAAATAGATCTTGTTTTTGTAGCGGGCGCGTGCGAGTGTTTTTTTAACAACAGGTTTCCACAGTTCCGCTCCTGAGCCCAAGTTCTCCAATGTTCACACAACCCCTTTCAGTAAGTACGCAAGTCGAAACAATTATTTCAACAATTCTGCATGTATAATGCTTGCAAGTGTGGGCTTTAAATCATTGGAGCACAAATTTCACAAAGAAAAAATCTGTCTGCAGAGAAGGGGGACGAAGATCAGGTGGCACTGGCTCTGGAGGACGTGTGGCCACTCTGGTACGAGATTGGAGCCGGGCTGGAGATCCCCACCTCTACTCTGGACCAGATCCAGGGCGCCCCCGAAGATCAGACCATTGTAAGGACTTTCAGTGTGTATGTACTTTTTCTTCTGTTCACATTGGTGCCAGATTAGGGAAGTTGACCGTCACAAAAGTTAGTAACAACTTTTGGTGGTTCTGCATGTTTGATTTCTCCAGAAGTGTTGTAAAGAAGGTGAAGCGAAAGAGAAAATCAGTATACTATAATGTTAGTTTGTGTGTCTTTCTCACAAAACTGCAGGGGATGATTAAGACTTGGATAAAGGATGGGTCTCCCCCTTTTCCTTGTTGGAGCCAGTTGGTGGAGGCGGTGGCTGCCTCGTACGGAGGACAGAACCCCGCACTTGCTGCTGAGCTGGCCAAAGAACACTCCACTGGTAGGTACTGGTGAGCTAGCTATCGAGACGGCAAGTTGGATGTCGTGATGCTATAATAGTCAACACTATGTGTGCATGAAAATCACGTACGAATGGCATGCTAGGAGGACTTGTTCCAAGTGCTCGGCAAGAATGGAGTTGCATTGGCTTTAGTTTAACACCAAGGCATTCATATTATGTACATTCCACATACGCGTCAATCATTTGTGGAGGTATAGTATTACTAATAATTCCTCATTCTTCTGTAATATAATTATAATACTTATTTCCTTATAGTATTCCTTATATTATAGTATTACTAATAATTCCTCATTCTTCTGTAATATATAATACTTATTTCCTTATAGTATTCCTAATATAGTATTCCTAATAATGTTTCCTCATTCTTCTGTAATATATTATACTTATTTCCTTGTTGAGGTTTTTACCCTGGTCTATAATACCTTTACCCACCCCCTCCCCCTCTCCTCTCTCGTCTCTCTTTCTTTTAGGAGCCACTGAGGGTGAACCAGAACCAATGGAAAGCGAGCCGTCATCCACCACCACCTCAACTAATGGCACTAGCACCACGCCGGCTACTGGGCAACAAGGTACTGTAACAGAATATTGTTTGTTTATCTTGCAGTTTGTGCTAATGAATTCAGGCACATCTGTGCCCCAAGCCATGAAAGTTAACGTGTTTTAGTGAATTCTAAGCCAAAAAGGTAAACATGTTTGTGCAGTTTATTAGAGCACTGTACTATGCATACTGTCAGTCAACTCAAGACACATCTGTGCCTAAGCCTTAAGCCAATATATTATTGTGCAGTTTAAGCAGTGTATTACACTGTTAGTGAATTGCTGAGAATTTTAGGGCACACCTGTGCTTCAACTCATAACCTGAAATAATTCGATCCAACAAGTAGAATATTGGCGCCGCTGCCTAACAATAAAGTATTTGACTCTGTGGGGTATTGAAATAATTTGATCCAAAGTAGATTATTGGCGCCGCTGCCTAACAATAAATAAAGTATTTACAACAGTTTCAGGGGGAGGAGCCATGGGAGTTGACTCCGCCCACCCTACACCACCAGACTCCGCCTTCTCCAACCTACAGCCTGAAATACCGACAGCTAGCATCGCAGACGACGGCGGGCAATTCACAATCAATAATTTCATCGTCTACCGCCGCAACAAAGGGGGCAAGTCACACGGAGTTGCTCTAGTAATCGCAAACGAGAGATTCAAGGGGCTTCCCCAGCGTTTGTGCGCTCAAGTCGACGAGCAACGCTTGCTCAAAAGCCTCACTGCCCTCGGGTATCGCGTCGTTCTCCGCAGAGACCAATCGGCAGAGCAAATGGAGCAACTCATTGAGGCTGTCGGGAAAAACACGGGCAGTGATAAGTCGCTCCACGTCGAGAAAGGCGACGACAGCTTTATATGCGTAGTTTCTTCTCACGGGGATTGGGATATGGCGAAAAACACCGACGTTATATATGGAAGCGATAGGGGTACCATGGATCTGCAGGAGACAGCCTACAAGTACTTGGGGACGACGGTCTGCGATCACCTGAAGGGAAAGCCAAAGATGTTCTTCGTGCAGGCTTGTCGCGGGGAGCAATACGGGAGAATTGCAGCAGACGACAGCGGTGCACCTCGACTTCCGCACGAATCCGATTTCTTCATCTCGTATTCGACGGCGCCCATGACAAAGGCGTTTCGTTTCGACCCGAACAAGGCGCAACCTGAGGGCGGGGGTATCGACCTGTCCACCGAGCAGAGCTACGACAAATACAACATCGGTTCGTTTTACATCACCGAAATCTGCCTCGCATTCGACAATCTCGCTCGCAAGATGGATCTCATGACGATGATTCTACTGGTTCACCATAGGCTCCAGGCCAGCGACAAGATGCTGTTCAAACTGGGGTCTAAGACGACGCGGCAGTGTCCTCACATGAGCGTCAGTCTCAGAGGAGCGGTGTTTTTCTTCGACAAGGCAGAGGAGCTGTTTAGGGACCACGTGAAACAGTGTCTCAAGTGAACATTATTTTTTTGACTCTAGAAAAGACGTATTTTTGTGGACTCCTTTTGTACATTAGTATTTTTGATGGTACTCTTGTATTTTAGCTATTTTCCAAATTCCATTTTTTATTGTAAGGTACATTTTTAGTGTTGATTAATAATTATTGTAATTGCCGCAAATCCTTATATTTTTCTATGAGAATCCTGTATGTTACTGTGGAACACAATGACATAATAAAATACTGGAACGTAGAGACTGAATTAAGCTCTACCGAGGGGTACAGTAAATGATATATAGTCTCCGATGGCATCCCAGTTGGCTCTCTGGGTCTGATAGACCGACACCCACACCACTATCACCACTAGCCACACCAGAAAACCTGCCATCGAGCCTCCCACGTATTTCTGTAGCTGTCTGGACCTGTCTTTGTCTTTCCTGAAGAACGCCTCTCTGAAGAACCACACGGAGTTGACCAGCCACACCATCGGGAGCAAGAAACAACCGATGATGAAGTATTTTCGGCTGATCTTCAGTTTTTCCTCGTCCGTCAGTTTGGCGAGCTGCATGTCTCCTGTGGGGGATATGGGAAGTCTTCACGTAACGTCAGGAGAAAGCCAGAGGCATGTATAACTGTCTAAAAGCCACCTGGGGAGCGGCTAAGGGCGGCAAGAGCAGAGACGGTTTGTGCTGATTCAGCAGCAACACACATGTGACGTCACGTAAACGGCGTATTCTGAATAGTGCGCACCATTTCCACGCGGGCTCTTCTACCCCAACCTTCCCCTGGACTTCCAAGGCAGCCATGGACGCCGGAGACATGTACGACGAGTTCGGAAACTACATCGGACCAGACATAGAGAGCGACGAGAGCGAGAAAGGGGAGGAAGAGGAAGAAGAACGAGAGGTGCGCATCAATTAGAAACACCTGCAGACGATAATGCCGGTGGTATATTTCTGCAGGAGGGAAGCGATGATGGAGAGGGGGAGGAAGGAATGGAGGTTGCAGAGAGAGGAGAAGAGGGAGAGGAGATGGCAGTTGTCCTCCATGAAGACAAGAAATACTATCCCACAGCTGAGGAAGTCTATGGACCTGATGTTGAGGTAATAATACCTCTGAGACTAATACGGTTGCCCCCTCCAATTAGAGCGCACCTCTCCTCAGACTATAGTTCAAGAGGAGGACACTCAGCCACTGACGGAGCCAATTGTCGCTCCGGTGAAGAAGAAGAGTTTCTCGTATCGCGAGCAAGAGCTCCCCAATACAATCTACGACATTGAGTGAGTGTGTAGCTTTCAGTTTCAATCTGAGTGAAGTCCATTTTGTGTGGGTTCTCATGTAGGTTTCTGTCAGATCTGATGGACAAACGGGAATTGATTCGAAACGTGTGCATCGCCGGACACCTCCACAGCGGAAAGGTTGGCTGAGCCAAATTGCTCATTTGACTAGCTTGTTTTACTTGCGAATTATGATTTGAATCTTGTTTGACTGGCTAAATTATGTTTTAGACCAGTTTCGTGGACTGTCTTCTGGAGCAGACACACCCTGACTTTGTAGTCAGTGGAGAACACCCGGTAAGTCTCAACATATCCCACAAACTGTTGTTAAATTTGCAGTTCTCTCTCTCTCTCCTCTCTCTCTCTCTCTCTCTGTAGTTGCGATACACGGACACTCTGGTCACAGAGCAAGAGAGGGGAGTGAGTATAAAGGCAACGCCAGTGTCTCTAGTTCTGCCAGACTCTAAGGAAAAGTCTTACCTCGTCAATATCTTTGACACTCCAGGTTTATAACCTTCCTCTTTCCTTCCTTCTCTCTCTCTCCCTTCACCTCCTTCTTTCGCACCCACTTCCCACCGCGGCCCAGGGTGCCACGGACCGCCCATGACGCGAGGCACCAGGTTGCTCCCATCTACGCCTTCCCACTGTCTTTCTCCTAGTTTGTCAGGTCATTATGACTTCAACTTTTTAACCCCTTCACTCCCACATTCCAGGTCATGTGAATTTCTCTGACGAGCTGACGGCGGCGTTCCGACTGAGCGACGGAGTGATGATAGTGGTGGACGTCTCTGAAGGTGTCATGCTGAACACGGAGAGAATCGTGAAACATGCTCTGCAAGAGAAACTCAACATTACACTCTGTCTCAACAAGGTGGACCTTCACTTTCAGTATAATTATATGCCAACATGCTAATAGATACAGTACAGTTAGTCTAAATGGATTATAAAGATTGTTTGTTGTTGTTTACCAATACATATGTTTGATATGTTGTCGTTTAGAGATCCGTGTATCTTTGTTGTTGTATACCAATAGATAAGATTGTTGTTGTTGTTGTTTACAGATTGACAGATTGATTCTGGAGCTGAAACTCCCTCCATCTGATGCCTACTTCAAACTCAAACATACCATCGATGAAGTCAACAGCCTTCTGAGGTGAGCTCAAAATTTTGCAGTGGGCTACAAAATTTTGCACATTTTATCTCTCTCTCTCTCTCTCTCTGAAACATTCTCTCTCTCTCTTTCTCTCTGAATCTCTCTCTCTCTCTCTCTCTTTCTGAATCTCTCTCTCTCTCTCTCTCTCTGTCTGAAACATTCTCTCTCTCTCTCTCTCTCTCAGTATCTACTCAGACTCGGAAGAGGCACCAGTTATGTCTCCCCTGCTGGGAAACGTCTGTTTCGCCTCCTCCCAGTTTGGATTTGCCTTCACTCTCTACTCATTCTCCCTCATCTACTCCGAGAGCTTTGGGGGATTTTCAGCTCACGACTTCTCCAAGAGGCTCTGGGGGGACATCTTCTTCAACAAAACCACGTCAGTGTTGTTTTTATCAACTTTGTTATATTCGCATAATTATGCACCCATACAGACTAATTTTACGGATCAACTTTTTGTTTTTTCATATTTGGCATAGATCGCTCAATAGTGTCCCAGTGTGTTGTTGTAGGTTCGCTGCGCCTGGGAGCTGGACTTTCGCATAATTTCACACACCCATACCCCTACTCTTCTAGATTTACAGTTTAAAGTAAACTCCGGCTGTTTTTATTTCTGTAGGCGGACGTTTTCGAAGAAGACCACGTCTCCCGATGCACAGCGAAGCTTCCTCGAGTTCATTCTGCAGCCTCTCTACAAGGTGTGCTATATTGTGCATGTGTTTGTTTTATGTGAAAGTGTGGATTCAAACATCGACTGATTTTCTTTCACAAATCTCAGATTTTCACTTTGCGCAGTCAATCCGAACATAGTTCCGCGCATTAATACACTGTATAATATATATGTGTTAGAGCCGCCATCCAAACACTGCACAATATGTACTGTACATGTGTGGCGCTCATGGCAGCCTTTATAAACTCGTGGTGCCAGAGAGAGAAGTTGCTGCGGTATGCTCTGCTGATGAGGGCCAACAAGCCCGAAACAGCTGTCCAGAGCTCCCCATCTTTTTCTCTTGGCATCACGTGGTATTTTCTACACGTAAGTATGAATATGAAACTCTAAACGAAGAAAGTCTTGCTGATTGTGAGAAAGGAATCGAGTGTTGATTCCTCTTTCTTCAGTTGGTGGCCCAGACAGTCGGGGATGTGGACACTACTCTACCGCAAGTTCTGGACGAGCTCGGTTTGTCCCCCCTCTCTCCTTCCCTCTCCCCTTTCTCCTCATCTGGCCATCTCCTTCTTCTCCCCCCTCTCCTCTTCCCTCTCTCCTTTCTATTCTCTTTCTCCTCATCTGGTCATCTCCCCCCTCTTCCCTTTCCCTCTCTCCTCTTCATTCTCTTTCTCTCCATTCTCAATCTCGTCTTCTAACCATCTCCCTCCTCTCCCTCCACCTCCCAGGTGTCAATCTCTCTAAAACAGAACTCCAGCTCAACATTCGCCCTCTACTCAGACTTGTCTGTCAAAGATTTCTCGGAGACTTCAACTGTCAGTGTTTTTTTGTGCTTCACTTATAAAAACCATGTGGAAATCGCAAATTTTTCGTGCCCATGTTGACAGGTTTTGTGGACATGTGTGTGCAGCACATACCGTCTCCCGTTGATGCCGCAGAGGTCAAAGTTCAATCAACGTATACCGGTCCCCTTGACGACCAGCTAGCAGAGGCCATGACCTCGTGTGACCCTGAGGTATGCACCCAGTCAAAATTTTACGTGTTCTCATAGTACAAGTGTATTTTTATGTTCTCTTTGGCTTTTGATCACTTAATTTTTTTTTATGCTCGACTAGTTTACCCGTTCAAAATTTTAGTCCTGAAGCGGTCAAAATGTATATATTATGCTCAATAAAAATTTTACAGGGTCCTTTGATGCTCCATGTGACCAAGCTGTTCCCCAACCAAGACTTGACCATGTTCCATGCTTTTGGTCGAGTCATCAGCGGCACCTGTAAGTCTGTCACCTCCCCCCTTACTCCCGCTAAAAAGGAAGAGAGTGTTTAAAGGAGAAGAGAGAGGCGTAAGATGTGATTGCTCTAAGGAAATATTTCCGTCCTCGGGTCTCTCCTGTGGCTCAGGGCTCCCTTTTCTGGCGGCAGAAATCCGATAGTCTTGCTAGGCTTCTCTGAAGCCATTTTGAAGATTGATGATACATTGCTAGAATTTCCATGATGGCCTATAAGGGATCTGTGTGTGGCCAGGAAAGGGAGCCCTTAGCTGAGGAAATGGAGTAAGGGGACTATGACTCTTTCCTTGTGTCGCACTTTCTCACTATTACATAGCTACTGTCCCATCTCCAGCTCTTTTCCTTTTCCTTAGCAATCTATCTCCAGCTCTTTTCCTTGTGCTCTCTTCCTTTTGTAGTACTCTCGTTCTATATAGAGTGTGGAGTGATTTGTCCCGCCACATTCCTTTTGGAGCTCTCCCCTATCACGAGGTTGAAGCTGTATATAGGAGTCACTTTGTCTGAGCTATCTTGCAACTAGAGGAATCCCAATACATTGTTGGCGAGCGAGTGCGAGCAGTTGAATATTTTTCGTGCGTGCGTATTTAGAATCAGTTCCCGACAGAGCCACCATACATAAATAAAACCGCATCTCGTTTGACATAATGCCCCACCCCCCCTTCCAGTGTACGCTGGCCAGCAAGTCAGAGTGCTGGGAGAAAACTACACACTCGAAGACGAAGAAGATTCCAAGATTGCTCAGGTGAGGGATGACCTCGTGTGTGCAAGTTAACTCAGGCTACGTTGTTGTTGAGTAGTACATCGCATTCTCATAGTAGTTGTTGGGTATTGGTGCATTCTTGACAAGTTCCAAGTTGTGAATTCAATCAGGAAGTGGGCGTATAGGCTAGTTGTTGTTGAGTAGTACATCGCATTCTCATAGTAGTTGTTGGGTATTGGTGCATTCTTGACAAGTTCCAAGTTGTGAATACGAGTCCCGTAACCCAAATCTGGTGAAAAAAGGGATGATTATTTTCCCTATTAGCTCTGTATGTGTCCGTGAGATGTTTGTTGTTGACTTTCAATTTCAGGTTGGGCGGCTGTGGATAGCCGAGGCTCGCTATACGGTCGAGCTGAATAGGGTCCCGGCTGGTAACTGGATTCTAGTGGAGGGAATCGCCCAGACCATCACCAAGACAGCCACCATCACTCAGATGAGCGGCTGCGAAGATGTTAGCTTTAACTTTCAATATGTGTATACTGCTAAGTAACTTGTGTAGTGTTAGAATAGCAAGGGGAGGTCAAATAATACACTGAAGTATTAGAATGGGGTTGAAACAAGTGTCCTTTGTAGAGAGGTCGTCCCTATCTCGGAGGATCCCTGCCTTCTTTATTAGGAATGAGCATGGTTCAGGATTATGACAATACACTTTTAGTTTCATCTACTATGCGCGGTGGATCTGTTACAGGCACAGATATTTCGTCCACTCAAGTTCAACACGCAGTCGGTGATAAAGATAGCCGTGGAGCCAATTAACCCCTCTGAGCTCCCAAAGATGTTGGACGGTTTGAGAAAAGTCAACAAGTCCTACCCTCTCCTTGTCACCAAGGTATACCATCTTTCTTCCGTTCCATCCAGAGTATTTATTTTGAAGATAAAATTGCGGGGCAAAAACTTTTTGCTGGGAAATATAATTATAGTAATAGTTCATATGTACAACACACCAGACTGTTAGTGTAACTTCACACATTCTCTTTGCTAAGTTATTTTTCCTCTCCTTCCGTTGGGTTTTCAACTCTCTCTAAGCAAAAGAGATTACGGCACTATTGTCAATACTGCAGGTGGAAGAATCGGGGGAGCATGTGGTGTATGGAACTGGAGAGCTCTATCTCGACTGTGTCATGCACGACCTACGAAAAATGTACTCCGAAATAGGTAACCGTTAAAATTTTAGTGGATGGGCATAAAAATTTTTCACTGCCGGCAAAATTTTTGTCTTTGTTCAGAGATCAAGGTGGCTGATCCTGTAGTGGCGTTCTGTGAGACAGTTGTGGAGACCTCTTCTCTCAAATGTTTTGCCGAAACACCCAACAAAAAGTACCGTGCAAACCCACTCAAAATTTTGGAGTGTATTGAAAATTTTGTGGGTGTTCTGCTAAAATTTTAGGAACAAGCTGACAATGATAGCAGAGCCTCTGGAGAAAGGGTTGGCAGAAGATATTGAGAACGAGGTGGTTCAGATCGGCTGGACAAAGTGAGATTATAACTGAAAACTTCGCGGATTTAATCATAACCTTACACAAGCAAATTTCGCGGGTGCTATATACAGCTTCAACCCAACTCACAAGTATAAGGGCTTACTTAGAGAAAAACATTTTCTCCCGTAAGAAGACTGTTAATTTGTAAGTGTGTCTGCTGCTGTTGTTTGTAGGAAGAAGATTGGTGAGTTTTTTCAGACCAAGTATGACTGGGACCTCCTGGCTGCCCGCTCCATATGGGCCTTTGGTCCAGACGCCACGGGACCTAACATACTGGTGGACGATACCCTTCCTTCCGAGGTGAACCATGGAGTGAACGAGAGAGATGAGCTATTGGCTGAGAGTGTTCTCTTAGCTTGTCTATTAGCTAATATCAAACTTGGGGGGGGGCTTTCTCTATATTCTAAAGCGACTGTAGCGATATGTACACATAAGGGCTAAAGATAGAACTAAACAATAGGGCCCAATGCAATAAAATAGCTAAGTAGTAGCAGTTTGTAAATATAGCCCTTATATACTGCCACATATCCTTGTACTGGGTAACTAGACTTGGTTTTGTTTTCCTTCTCTCTTCTTTCCAAGTATGCGCAGCACTGAAAGTTACCAATAGTATGCTCATGTCAAAGCTACCATAGTATGCTCATGTTTTAGGTGGATAAGAACCTGCTTGGGTCGGTAAAAGACTCAATTGTCCAGGGGTTCCAATGGGGGACGAGGGAGGGGCCCCTCTGCGACGAACCAATCAGAAACGTAAAGTTCAAGATTCTCGACGCCGTGATTGCAAACGAACCGATCCATCGCGGAGGCGGGCAGATCATTCCGACGGCGCGAAGAGTCGCGTATTCGGCGTTTCTGATGGCCACTCCGAGACTGATGGAACCCTACTACTACGTGGAGGTGCAGGCTCCTGCTGATTGCGTGTCTTCTGTGTACACAGTATTAGCAAGGAGAAGGTAAGAGGAGCACTACTGATTATGAATTAAAAACACTGTTTCTGGAGGGCTGGCATTTTCATATAGTTCACTTGTTAGTGTGTAGTATTGTGTTAGGAGAGACAAAATATGGGTAAGGCATGCCTGCAGAATTACTGGCTGTTTTGTTAGTTACTTAGTAGGGGAAGTCCCAGGGAATTTTCACCAGCTTTCAATCAGGAAGTGGGTGTAATACTATAGCTATATATAGTGGAGTGTGTAATGTGTGACTATTCCCCAGGGGCCATGTCACTCAGGATGCTCCTGTACCTGGCTCTCCTCTCTACACCATCAAGGCCTTCTTGCCTGCCATTGACTCCTTCGGGTTTGAGACCGACCTTCGAACCCACACACAGGGACAGGCATTCTGTCTATCAGTATTTCACCACTGGCAGGTTAGACGGCTTTTCTGGTGTCGGTATAAATCAACGTTTGAACAATGTCAATCAAATAGTTTACATTTATTAGTAAGGTTGCAGAGTAAAGTGCGCATGCTACGTATGTATGAAATATGAAATATGCTATTTAAATTTAATTGGTTGGTGTCCAGCTGCTTTAAATTTTTCCCACATGGATTGATTCACTCTGTGAAATTGCAGCAAAATTTTTTCCCCTTCTTTCTACTTTTTTGAAGATTGTGCCGGGAGATCCTCTGGATAAGACTATAGTTATTAGACCGTTGGAACCACAACCAGCTCCCCATCTGGCCAGAGAGTTTATGATCAAGACCAGGAGGAGGAAGGTGAGAGGGGAGGGAGGGAGGGAGTGATGCCTAATTTGAGATTGGCGAATGAAGCGAATGAATAGTCGTCTGAATTATGTGACGGGCAATGCACATACCGTAATGTTCTACGTGTTTCTATAAACACACGCGAAATATTGAACTGCTCGCGCTCGCTCGCAAAAAATGTGTGGCGTTTATTCTAGTAACATTATTCATGTGTTGAGACTGCATTACTTCAGATTGTGGTGCACTGATGTGCATGATTTGTTCGAAAAACAATGATTATATATAATTATATTGCGAGTGAGTTGTTTTTTTCCGGGTCTGCCGGCAGTGCACGTGTGCATGATTATTTTCACGTGGTTATGATTTTTGTCTTTTCCCAGGGTCTGTCGGAAGACGTGAGCATTTCAAAGTTCTTTGATGACCCGATGTTGTTGGAGCTGGCAAGACAAGACGTTATGTTTAACTATCCAATGTGAACACTAAAATTACACAACAAATACATGTTTTAAAAAACTAGTTTTGTTTCTGTTCGTAATTCTACCTGCTAAAGTTACTGTTAGTGTCATATAAAAAATATCGAAGTTACACATCTTGTTGTATGTCAACCTCA
>CASHTH010000447.1:0-14442 GCA_030341885.1 Geodia barretti
TGCTGCTAAATCAAGTGGTGTGGATCTATATCTTGTATCACTAGGCATGTCTGCTGCTATTATAATTTTTGGGGGTTTGGGTTATTGATGACGCATGCACAGTTTGGAGTTGGGCATCTTGGTTGGTTTAATTACCCTGGTCTGATGCTGAGTGAGAGAGTACTGTGCCATTGCACAGTGGTTTGAGGTTTGCCTTTGTATATCTCCTCCTCGAAGCGATTAGTAGGTATATAGCCTCAGTGTTTTTAGAGAAAGAGGCTTTGAATAAACATGGCTGTGTGTGACTTTTAAACCATGTGCGCATACTATAGCTAAGCACATGATATGTGGTAAGGATGTCATGCCCACAGGCTACTTCTCTTCTAGTCTCATACCCAACCACTCCATGCACAAGCGTGTCTGGTATATAACTTTTATTAACGTGAAACTTGGCCCGTAGTATCCGAACCTCTCGTAATAGGATGTGTTGCATACATATAGGATATGATGCATATGAGTACGTGACATCAATTCCGCTGATTTGAGATTTGAATTGTATGAGTACTGAGTTGAGATGTCCAAGCATGCGACAAAAGAGCTCTTTAATGGAGGCTTTACTGCATGCTCAGCCTAAAAGAACAGAAACAGACTATTATAGTTGTAAATGGAATGTCAAACTGTCTGTCTTTTCCAGTCATTCCTTGAGTGTTCTTTCTGCCTTTGGTCCCCTGATGACCCCTTCTTGTCTGTTGCTTTAAGGTATCTGTCAATTTCGTGATATACTTCCTGTGCCCCCTTTAGCGACTGCCTTACATGACGTATAAATGGCTGGACAAGGAGATAATATTATTATGAACATTAAAGCCACCTGCAGAAACAATTTCTTACCTGTGATACACTCCTACTTCTCCTTCTCCGGCGAGAGGTGATCTGGGTGGTATCAAGGATGTCCTGTTGAGTGAGAGGAGTGCCCTGATAAGTAGTAGAGCTGTCCTGTTGTGTGGCAGTGGTATCGTGACTAGGATCTGGAGTTTTCCGCTCAACATCTGGAACCTGCGTCAGAACAAATGAAATGGAGACACTAAAACGCAGTGGTCGCTTCCCTACATTCTCAGAGAGCGTGGCGAGGTCCTTGTGGGAGGGGAGGGGGTTGGAGGAGTGTCTTGGTAGTCTGGAAACCTGTCCTGCTGCGGGGAGATACTGCCACCCACAGAGGCATCCTGAACAACAGTGAACAGAAGATGTGGTGACTGCCCTGATTACCTCTTGAACTAAAGTGCAAACCCTCGGTGAACTGCGCATGCGCCATACCGCTAATTGATGGGCTGGGCTATCAGTATGCGTTTCTCCCGCTAGTAGCTCGCGGAGAGTCTGGCACGGGCTAGCTACAGTAGTTGATAGCGTGCGGGAGTCGATACATGCCCTTCGTTGTGAAGATACACAGAGTGAGCGGACCTGGTCGAAGTCGCAGTCGTGGTCAGCCGTGCCGTACATTTCGAATGCGCATATACGCATGCGCACAGCTAATTGATGGGTTGGGCCACGCAACTCGGTCCGCGACCGCGCCAGTCTCTCGCTCTCGAACGCAGTCGTTTCAGGAAAAACGCCGAATAAATTTTCGCAAAAAATCTACACCGGTCGTTTGGATGTATTTCAGCCGTGTCCCTATCTTGCACGGCCAAAGGTTGGCAGGTATGGGATCGTCTCCATGCGCAACTGTCTTTCGCCGTCTTCCTCCTCCCGCCATTCGGCAGACACGAGCCAGCCACACTTTACTGTCGATCTCGCGTACAAGCGCTCGCTGTGGCCGGCACTGAGCCCCGCCTTCCCGTATACACGCGCTCGCTTCGGCCCGCTGAGCCCCGCCTCCCCGAGTGATCGGTGTCGGCCGGCTGCTCGCGAGCAGCCCCTCCGCTATCCGCTATTATTATCGGTCCAGAGTATCTGCGTTGTTTGCGCCCATGCGTCGTACACTACATGGGTGTGGCAGATGGAATGCTCGGGGCAAACGAGGGATTCCAGCGCCGGCGCGCGGGACGTTGGGTTAACGTAGTAATATCGGGACTGTCCCGATCAGATCGGGACAGTTGGCAGGTATGTGAGGGTACTGTCAAGTGCTTTTCAGTAGTAACTAGTGCAAAAGACTGAGGTAGTGTAGCTAGTAGCCATTGGCTGCTGAAATAAAAGAATAAAGTGGCGACGGTTATGCACTTTCAAGTGCTTTTCATTCACCCGGCAGAATGTCCTCTGTGCGATACAGCTGATCTGGACAAACCAACCTTGGCCGAACATGTCATCACCAACCACACAAAAAGTGACAATTCCTGGTGCACTCTACTTGACTCTTTTACTACCGTGGACCCCACATTCTTCAGTCATGTTGTTGCCGAGCGCACTAGCGCGAGGCAACTACCCCGGGTTGTATTCTCGTACGTGTCGGTCATGCTTAAGAATGTAAATTAGTCACGTTAAGGGAATGTCAATTAGACACGCTTAGGAATGTCAATTAGTCACCAAAAGGAAGTGTAACTTCCGTCATTCGTAGGAAGTCTAGCTTCCGCCGTGCGCGCAGATTCGTAGGAAGTCTGGCTTCGCGCGCAGTCACTAGAGCGCGCGCCTCAGTCGGACTGTTTACGCATTGACTGGCAGGCGCGAGGCAAAATATGCGCGTGCGCATTCCTAGTAACTATTGTCATAGTCCCTAACTTTGTCCGTTTACATGTCATGTCCTGGCGTGGCGGGCCCATTGAACATGCATGAACTTCGTGAACTTTTTTGTATGGAATGGCAACTGTCGGATGTTGTAGTATATAGGCGAATGCAGGGCATTTTTGGCGAGCGGGAGCGAGCACACAATAATGACTATCTGCAATAGCCGTCCTCCTTGAAAGCAGGAATATTGGAAAGAGGTACAGTCACTGAAGTGCGCAGCGAATTCCGTCGAATGGAGGAGGGCTCTCTCGCTGGCTGAATCGCGCATCGAGGATCAATGATGTCAGTGGTAGCGTGTATAGCTAAGACCTAGCAAGTCATTCTCACCCGCGCCATCCAGTCTAGCTACCGACGCTCTTACATTCTCATTGGAAAGTATACGTGCCATTAAAATAGTGGCACATTTTTCCCTAATGATTGTAGTAGCTCTCTGTTTGTAGTGTACTACTCTTAGATTATCGTAAATTCCACACTTCTATGGTTCTAGTAAGCAGCAAGCTCTCCATTTGTGGTGCTCACCATCATTCCCCCCAATGATGACACTTCTACAGCCACCGTTACATTGCATTGCAATTATAGAGTCTCTTGTGCTTTTTCTACCTCGATCACCTCGTTGTTGACACATGCTAATACACCTCCGAGATAGGCACAACCTCTTGAGTGACAAAATCATTGGCCCCTTAGTGTAGCGTGTTCATGGGTTCCACTAAAGTTATACGTAGCTACAGGACATGTCATACTAACTTCAAGAGTGTGGCCTGGGTAAGCTTGAGGTGTATATATTCACCAGTCGCAACACTTGGACGCAGCGCGTTGCCCGATGTTGCGCGGCGTGCGCGGGCGATCGCAAGTATGATCAAACGTTTCACTGCTGCCTCTATATTATATACCTTTGTTTGACGTCGCTTATTGCGCATTGAGCCGTCGCTATGAGCGAACTGCACAAATAGCTACTCTTCTTTAACTACTTACCTAGCACTAAAACAAAGTCTATAGCTAGCTACCATAGCTAGATACTATAGCTCTATAGTACTATATATAGTAAAGATACTAAAGTACTTTTACTTTTATAGCACTTTGACGGTGAGTTGTTTAAGTATTTTTTGTTGGAGCACCACAGAAGCACTTTTCTGGAAAGTAGGCCGCCATGCAAACTCCTTCCCAGCGGTAGTTATTCTGCTTTACCCACGATGGAGGAGGACGATTTCGTAGCAATTTCTTCTTAGCTTCCTCCAACCGTCCACTGTCGGCGAAAAATTGTTTAAACAATTGAACGCTAGCCTTTGCGTCTGTGGCCGGATCGTGCTCGTCAGAAATAAAACCTGTAGACAAACATGTAGTCCTTAGCTGAAGTGGAAGCAATCAAAAGCGTTACCTTGGTACAGAAGAGTGTTGGCTTCGTGGCTCAGTGAAAAGTAGTTGTAGTTTGAATAGCGATGGTTGTAGGCCTTGAAAAGCTCTCCGAGGTCTACTGTACACGAAAAGTGTTCACCCTCGCGCAACTTCAGCCATTGCACATCATTTTTTACGCCCTGTCCAACCAGAACAATTTCGGGACTCAGAATACGTTTAACTTCCGCCAGTACACTCTCTAGCGGTTCTCCATCATTCAGGTCTCCTTCACGAAGGCCCGTTAATGGTGTCAGGTAGCTCATTACCTCTTCTCTTGGTTTGACTTTCTTTCTCAATAAGACTCGTTCGTCTTGATCGACAATTGCCACCAGGGCAACCGACCGGGTGTCATGGCGGCGACCAGTCGCAACGCATTCGACATCAATGCTTACATACTTCTCTGGAAGAGAGCGAGTAGCCATTGCCTATGCTTTCCAGTTAGGAGAAAAACACTTAGTAGTTTTATAATCACGAATGCTGAAAACCACAATCACTGGTGCAGCGAGTGAAATTATGGCAAGTGTCAGCAACTATACGTAGCTATTATACTACTGGCTGGTATGCCGATGACGTTGTTAGGGGTGTCGCTTTATTGCTCGTAATTAACCCTCGGTGCGCATGCGCAGCGAGGGTTACAGTACTTGGGTCTGTGTGTCTGCGTGTCTGTTACTCTATATCTCACTCCTCGAACGTCTGTTCGTCCCAGGAACGATACAATCTACCCAACGGGCGACGAAGGTCAGAAAATAAAGGCGGTTTTCTCTGAAAATGCTCCGTTGCAAAGCTAGAGCGCGAAAAAGCCAATATGCAAATACACAACGGACGGGATGGCTTACCACAGTCGGATCGATCCGCGTGCTCTGCGTACTTCGGATGCACCAGAAGATGCAACGCAGGGCGTGTATCGCCTCTCGCATGCTATCTAGTAGTGTAGTTAGCCCGCGTCAGACTCTGCTCGAGCTGGCAAGAGACCACGAGTAACAGCTAAAACTAAACCCAGCCCATCAATTAGTGGTACGGCGCAAGCGTTTACTTACGCGTGCGCGTCACAGTGCGCCGAGGGTTTGCACTTCAGTGCTTTTCATTAATAATTCAACACGAGCAGATGCAGTTAAAGAAAAAATTTTTTTAAGCAGAGCAGAGAGACAGAGGGACTAACAAACTAAGTATACACTCCTCTAGAGCATGCGCACCAAGGGTATCACTGAAACATCTGCTCATTGATAATTGTCAATTGCCTATATCTGGAGTTTTGGCGACGTTTCTTTTTGTCAATGACCGAAATACTTTGCCAAGTAAAACCACCTACGCTGAGTACCTCGAGAAAGTTAACAACATTCTCAAACAAGATCATTTCTCCTTCTCTTTTCTGGTGAAGATGGTGAGTGCAGTCAGTTGGACCTCTCAAACTGTTCAATTTGTGCATGGGCCATTAAGAGATCAATCTCACTATATATCAGACCTGGTGACTCAAACTCATGCTAACGTATATTGTTGGGATAGAACGAAAGATACTTTAGATACTCTCACTTTATAGGGTAAAAGCAGGAGAATAACGCTCGGCGCGCATGAGCAGCGAGGGTTATGGCACTTGGTCTGTCTACGTGTTTTCTGTGACTACGCGCAACGAGACAATAAAACAGCGATGCCAACGGGTTAATCGCTACACTGGGTTCATTTTTTAAAAGGCGATTTTCGTATACCTACTGCGTTCGAAAGTTATGGCAGGAAAACCAAGTGAACAAGCCAGTAAGGATCGATTCCCGCAATGCCTAGAACGCTATCTACCTATATAGCTAGCTTTGTCAAAGATGTAGGGATGAGGTTATGAATGTCTCTCAACAACTTTGTAATGAGGTATATAGAAAGGCAAGGCAAGGTAATCAAGTCAACTATACACCCAGGACAGCACTTTCTTTTCAAAGAATGACTTTCTCTCTATGTAGGCATTGTCTCTTTTGCATAAGGTGACATCCCTACATCCCCCTTCATTTCATGTCTGTTTCATACATTTAAAGTATAACTTCAACATGCTTTACCTTCGCTGCACTGCCTACTGAATGCAGCAGAAATGATTGTCTCACTCACGGCATTGGCATGCACATGGTAGCCTACAAACCCCCAGTTGAAACAACTCTCCTCCGTTTATTAAGTCAAAACATTTTCTTTAAAAACAACACTCTTCTAAGCTAACTAGCTACATCATGATTAATGTTTGCTACAACTATTGTACACGTTATACCTCGCCTGCTCATTGAACATAGAGTTCTACTATTTCAAAAAGCACATCTTCGTCATCAATCCCATCATTCAGACAGATGCGTAGCTCAATAGCATCCGTAGTTGGTGCAGAGAGGTTCTTACAGAACCACGGAGGAGAGTTGAAGGTACAGCAGGACCCACTAACACAGCCAGCACCATCCCACAGTGGATCATTGGTTAGATGGGACAACGGAGGTTGATTATTGACTGTATGTGCAATGTCACAGAAATAGTCATTTCCAAACCCCCAGTTGAAACAACTCTCCTCAGTTTATTATGTCAAAACATTTTCTTTAAAAACAACATTCTTCTAAGCTAACTAGCTACATCATGATTAATGTTTGCTACAACTATTGTACACATTATACCTCGCCTGCTCATTGAACATAGAGTTCTACTATTTCAAAAAGCACATCTTCGTCATGAATCCCATCATTCAGACAGATGCGTAGCTCAATAGCATCCGTAGTTGGTGCAGAGAGGTTCTTACAGAACCATGGAGGAGAGTTGAAGGTACAGCAGGACCCACTAACACAGCCAGCACCATCCCACAGTGGATCATTGGTTAGATGGTACAACGGAGGTTGATTATTGACTGTATGTGCAATGTCACAGAAATAGTCATTTCCAAACCCCCAGTTGAAACAACTCTCCTCAGTTTATTATGTCAAAACATTTTCTTTAAAAACAACATTCTTCTAAGCTAACTAGCTACATCATGATTAATGTTTGCTACAACTATTGTACACATTATACCTCGCCTGCTCATTGAACATAGAGTTCTACTATTTCAAAAAGCACATCTTCGTCATCAATCCCATCATTCAGACAAATGCGTAGCTCAATAGCATCCGTAGTTGGTGCAGAGAGGTTCTTACAGAACCACGGAGGAGAGTTGAAGGTACAGCAGGACCCACTAACACAGCCAGCACCATCCCATAGTGGATCATTGGTTAGATAGGACAACGGAGGTTGATTATTGACTGTATGTGCACTGTCACAGAAATAGTCATTTCCAATATATGGTGGTAAAGTTCCACTGAAGGAATTACTATTGCAGGGACAGTCTTCGTTTATTGTCGAGATCTGATCATGTCCAGCTACAAAAGTCCAGATATGCGCACGTGGGGAACCATGGGTCAGGACTATGCCATCAACAAATGAGGTATCAATAGACACCGTATTATCTGAAATGTACTGTAACAACCCATTCGTCCTCCCAAACTGGTAGCCAATGATTTTACCACACACTCGACTGTACAGGAGTCCTTGTGAGCTGAAAGTGGTACTGATGCAGCGTGAACTCTGACCTCCACACATTGTCTTGCCAGAGTCAGTGACTTTTCTGAACCCTGCAGGACAGTTCTCATTGGGTCTAGTCATGTTGATGTTGGCCACTCTCACCCACCCTCCTCCCTCCCCCCTCCCCTCGTCACATCCACACACCCTCTCCATGTCACAGAACATCTTCACTACATAGCCAGGGGAGCTCTGGACCCAGTAATGACCTGCGTGTGCAGCAGGATGCAATGCCAACCAGTCAGGTAGGCTTTTGATTATCTACCTGAAGTAGCCTGGGGGTGTTGATGTAGAATATGGCTGCAGTTGTGTGCTGGGTTAAGGAAGCTCCCAGCTTTGTTATCATTCGAGTTTATGGAGTCCTCCAGGGAGTCCAATCGCTCATTGATGGTTTGGTTGACTTTTTCAAGGTATGCTATTATATCAGCATCTGAGATGAAAAAAGCATAGAAAACAATAAAAAGAGAGGGTGGAATAATGAAGTTCCGGCATTCAAAACTGATTTTCTTCTTTTTTCTACATTGCTCTATGAAGTCCCAAGGACTTTGTCACTACTTGGGAAATGCACTCCAACTGCGACATTGTAGGCACACACCATTACGCATGTGCGGGTCGGTACGTATGCGTCTCGTTTTGCGGTAGCATGTGTATTATACACTGCACCAATCTTGCCCGCCACCGGGCACGCAGGTGTTTCTCTCGGTGTTGGTAAACTCCCGTCGCTAGTAGGATTGCATATAACCAAAATCATACCATTTTGGGTAATGTTGAACACAGTAGACATGAAGACAGTATCCCCCGTCTCAACAGCACCACCTTCAATTTGAAAGCATCATAATTATGGCTAAACGGCAGCGTGCTATTACCAGTATTGGTGGAAGAGCAGTGGTCCTTGAGAATGCCAACAGTGACATTCTGCCGGTAGTGTAGCTGTGAGTGTAGCTGGTCCACTCTCCTCTCCATCTCTGCCTTCACACTAGCCAGCTCCTCCTGACTCACACACTCAGTAGTTGAGTCATTGCCATCTGCAGTGGTATAACCTCGCACCAATGTCTTGTGTGTCTCTCTGTCTAGGTATGAGAATCTGTCTTTGATGACACTCACCTACTGTGCCAACTACTGAGGTGGCTGAGAGTAGCAAAAGCAGACAAAATATTGCAGCATAAGACATGGCTAGGCTATCCAAAGGAAGATGGCTTGCCTATATATAGTGCTCACTCCTGGTCACGTGTGATTCACGCAGGTGGATAATTGTATGGATACTTTATGCTGTGAATACTTCAATGTTTCAACTTCCATCCTTTTCCGACTTAAAGCAGCCTCATATATAGTGTTTGTTAGGGGACGCCATGTTACTGATTATCTTTCGTTTTTAACAAAATCCCGTGTTAGTATATAGCAAACAACACCTGTGTGCATGTACCCACTGTATACTACAAATCAACACTAAGTGAGCAAAACCTATACTGGCAGCTACTCTTCCTAAGAGGTTAAGAGGTAGATGTTATGGCAGATAGGTATTATACCTCCCATAGTTTGGTGTCCCTCCCTAATTAAACTTGCAGAATAACACCACACAAGTGGATGATATTTGGGAGCAAGACACAACACGAAAGATCTTCTTACTATGGAAAGCTTGCCAGATTCGTTTGCCTGGGAGGCATGTAGGGGATAAAATGATATAGACAGTCTCAGAGACTAGCATGCTGCGGTACTGCTAAGTTAGAATGCTGCATCACTTCATTATATCCACAACACCCTCAATTTAGTATTAAATCTCAAAAGTGATAATGCAACTATAGCAAGGTGGAGCGAGTTGTTTCCTATTCCTCTAGTTGAAAACAAGGCCTATGTCTCTAATGTAGTTGGAAAGTAATTAATACTGTAGCATTCACTGCATGATCTCCAATGCAATGCCAATGCTGTGATGAGTGGGCCATGCTATAGCTATGAGTTTTACTCATGAAAGAAGCTCAAAAGTAAGCTTGTGGCAACTCCATTTCTAACAGGACTTCATTACTGCCGCAAGGATTGCATTACTTTCTATGCACACAATGCCACCCGCCTAAAGAATCCACAACCTGAATGAAAATGGGTCCAACATAAAATAGTGTGTACCCAAATGTAAGTATAAGCTGCTATCTTATTTAATGAACGTTGACGTGTGCATAATTTTGACACTAATCTCCCCCCATAACAGCGCTCCAACTGCGACATTGTAGGCACACACCATTATGCGTGCGCGGGTTGGTACTGATGCGTCGCGTTTTGCTGTAGTCAACTCAAGGCCTGCGTTCTGGATAGTACACAGCATTACTTATAGTGCTCACTCATGGTCATGTGTGACTTACGCAGGTGGATATGCTGTGAATACTTCAACGTTTCAACTTCCATCCTTTTCCGCCTTTTACTTTAAAGCAGCGTCATAGGGGACACCATGTTATTGATTATCTTTTCTAATTCACTTTCGTTTTTAACAAAATCCCGTGTGAGTAGCAAACAACACCTGTGTGTACCCACTGTATACTACAAAAGACTTCAGTCAACACTGACTAATCAAAATCTAATATACTGGCAGCTACTCTTCCTAAGAGATACAGAGTACGCAGAGTAGTATATATAATATATAATATATATATATATATATATATATATAGTAGAACAATGGATGAGTACTTTTATAGACTTTGACTACTGTCATCATCATCATATCATGTTGTAATCTTGTCTAGAGTGCTTTTAAGGATGTTAACAGTGAATTAGTAACATAGAATTGTGTAATACTGTATAATCAGGCAAAACCCCTCCATAAAGGACACCCCGCTAATGGACAAAATGTTGTGGCTCCAAGTTGTCTGCCTTAGAGGGTTCCACTGTAGCTGTGTGTCACAACTACAAAGTTAAAGTGTATCATGTATGCACCTGCAATAGACAAGTTCAGGTCTGTAGTCTCCCAGTATCCTTATGTTACATTATCCCCCCTTACCAGCTCTCCCAGTTTATACTATGTCCTTGCCTGATGCCATGAGTAAGCTTGTCTATTTCCTGCTCCATTTCCCTATAAAGCACCATGAGAATTGGTTGAATCTAGGCTTGTCCCAATTGTTTTGCTAATTTTTCAGAACCACTTACATTGAACGGCATCGTCATTGCTCTGAGGTCAGAATGTGTTGGTGATAGGTATATATTATACCTCCCACAGTTGGGTGTCCCTCCCTACACACCTGGAGAAGAACAAGACACAAATGAAAAGCACTGAAGTGCAAACCCTCGGCGCACTGTGACGCGCACGCGTAAGTAAACGCATGCGCCGTACCACTAATTTATGGGCTGGGTTTAGTTTTAGCTGTTACTCGCGGTCTCTTGCCAGCTCGCACAGAGTCTGACGCGGGCTAACTACACTACTATATAGTATGCGAGAGGCGATACACGCCCTGCGTTGCATCTTCTGGTGCCTCCGAAGTACGCAGAGCACGCGGATCGATCCGACTGTGGTAAGTCCGTTGTGTATTTGCATATTGGCTTTTTCGCGCTCTAGCTTTGCAACGAAGCAGTTTCAGAGAAAACCGTTCGAAAATTCTGACCTTCATTGCCCGTTAAGTAGGTCGTATCCTTTGTGAGACGAACAAACACCCGAGAAGTGAGATTGAGAGTAACAGACAGACACACACACAGACAGACCCAAGTACTGTAACCCTCGCTGCGCATGCGCGCCGAGGGTTAATTAACATGAAAGATCTTCTTACTATGGAAAGCTTGCCAGATACATTCTTGTAGTAGGTCCTCCAGGAATTGTAAGAGTATACGTTTGCCTGGGAGATGTAGTAGGGGGTGGAATGATGTAGACAGTCTCAGAGACTAGCATGCTGTGGTACTGCTAAGTTAGAATGCTGCATCACTTTGATATGTAGTGGGTCCCACTTAATATCATACCGTTTAATAGAATATCCCGTTTATTATCATACAAACTTGAAATCCAAAACCATTTCCTATACTTTCCCATACATTTTACTCCGTTTTATAGAATACGGAAAATACGGAGAATGTCATATCTCGCCTATTATCATAGAAAAAGTGAGCAATTTTGGTTTTTTGCCCTCATATTGTCATTATTGCGCATGCGTAATTAGGCATTGTACAACTTTGGGCTGGAGTTTTGCAACTCTCCATTCTCCACCTATGTAAACAGCTAGGCTAGCCTATCTTCATTAGCTTAGCTAAACAAACTGCATTGTGTGCTATCTAGTTCACAATATACATTGGTATACTCGCCAGCATTTGAATATCCCGCATATTATCATATTTTTTGGATGCACCCGGGGGTATGATATTAACCGGGACCCACTGTATCCGCAGCACCCTCAATTTAGTATTACATCTCAAAAGTATTGAAGCTGATAATGCACCTATAGCAAGGTGGAGCGAGTTGATTCATATTCCTCTAGCTGAAAACCAGGTCTATATCTCTAATGTAGTTGGAAAGTAATTAACCCTCGGCGCGCATGCGCAGCGAGATTAGTCGTTCTGTCTGTCTGTCCGTCTGTCTGACGAGAAGAATGATATTAATGTGGCGATTTTCCCGGAACGACTGCGATAAATGGCGTGTGAAAACAGTTACGCGAGCGATTCATCGCGCACGCGCGTATGTGGGTGTATCGTTTTACCGACGCGAGCGATCCATCGCGCACGCGCGTATTTCGTTTGCCGGAGCATGCGCATCTGCTAGATTCCGCGTGGTTATTTTAGTTGACCTTGGACGAGCAAGCGGTTTTTTAGTTTCTCTCCTCAGTCATTGTTGATCTCTGTTCTCGATGGACAACAAATTGAGCAAGGTATGTCCGCAATGTTCATAATCGTACGACCTGATCCGCTCGCTCTGTGTACCTTTGGGGCTCAGAAAGTCACAACGAATGGCATGTATCGACTCCCGCATGCTATCTACTACTGTAGCTAGCCCGTGTCAGACTCGCGACGTGAGCAGTATCGCGTATGCGCAGTTCGCCGAGGGTTTGCATTTTAGTGCTAATACTGTAGCATTCACTGCACGAACCCTCCAATGCAATGCTAGCGAATCCAATGCTGTGATGAGTGGGCCATGCTAGCTTGAGTTTTACTCGTGAATGAAGCTCAAAGTAAGCTTGTGGCAACTCCATTTCTAACAGGACTTCATTACTGCCGCAAGGATTGTTATGCATACAATGCCCCCATTCTTACACTAGGCAGCCTAAAGAATCCACAACCTTAGGTATGCTATTTAATCCTGTGAGGAAAAGTATCTGTGCAAGTTGTTTACGCACTTTTGTAGCCAGAGGATGCCCGATGTGCTTTTAAAGGCTAAGCTGGGTGCTTGGCCAAGCTTTCAGGCTCTTTGTGTAAAGCTACCTTAAAGCTACCTTAACTTTAATGCATGCACCACATCTATAAGCATGAGTACTAAAGAACCCAGTCATATACCTTCCCAGACTGCCATATTCAAAATTTAAGCTAAATAATTATGCCTTTGAAAGGGTGACCCCGTGGATGGTACATTCTCCAAAGAAGATATCCCTGATAGGGTTCATTCATTTTGGATTCATGAATGAATTCTGTGAATTATAATGGAACAGTCATTTCTACACCTTTAAAGGAACTCATAATTGATGATCGTCAGTTGCCAAAATCTAGGTTTAGTTGGGGTAACATTATATTATTTACCTCCTTCTTGTCACTGAGGGAAGGTGTGTTACCAAGCAAGACTACCGTCATGAAAATGAACGATAATTCTTGTACACAGTGATACTCTCGAAGAAATAAAAATCCAGTCTGGATTATTTCTCCCTCTCTCTGCTGGAGAGGATGGTGAGTATAGTCAGTGGATGATACTTGGACCTCTTCAACAATTCAATTTGGGGGCTGTTGACAGACATGCACAGATACTTTTCCTCACAGGATTAAATAGCATACCTAAGGTTGTGGATTCTTTAGGCTGCCTAGTGTAAGAATGGGGGCATTGTATGCATAACAATCCTTGCGGCAGTAATGAAGTCCTGTTAGAAATGGAGTTGCCACAAGCTTACTTTTGAGCTTCATTCATGAGTAAAACTCAAGCTAGCATGGCCCACTCATCACAGCATTGGATTCGCTAGCATTGCATTGGAGGGTTCGTGCAGTGAATGCTACAGTATTAGCACTAAAGAAACCCTCGGCGAACTGCGCATACGCGATACTGCTCACGTCGCGAGTCTGACACGGGCTAGCTACAGTAGTAGATAGCATGCGGGAGTCGATACATGCCATTCGTTGTGACTTTCTGAGCCCCAAAGGTACACAGAGCGAGCGGATCAGGTCGCGGTAAGCCCAGTACGATTATGAACATTGCGGACATACCTTGCTCAATTTGTTGTCCATCGAGAACAGAGATCAACAATGACTGAGGAGACAAACTCAAAAACCGCTTGCTCGTCCAAGGTCAACCACGCGGAATCTAGCAGATGCGCATGCTCCGGTAACGAAATACGCGCGTGCGCGATGGATCGCTCGAGTCGGCAAAACGATACACCCACATACGCGCGTGCGCGATGAATCGCTCGCGTAACTGTTTTCACACGCCATTTATCTCTGGACCGTACACAGTCGACTATAACGGGTGCGTTGAGCAGTGAATGTCGTCGTCTTGTTGCTGCCGCTGTAACGGCAGCGGACGCTGTAAAAACTGCGCCTGTGTGGCTCAACGGTCTTGCTCTTCCTGTCTACCTAGTCGAAGGGGAAGGTGCTTAAATATTGAATCCTCTCCGTCATCTACGCTCACCGATAATTCGG
>CASHTH010000448.1:0-63665 GCA_030341885.1 Geodia barretti
TAAATATATACTCTTGATATGATGTTTTAATATTGATTACTTTTGTCAGTTTGCTGTTGTTTACAAGGCCCGAAACAACCAGGATGTGAACCGAGAAGAAATCATTAAAACACTTGCTTCACTGGTAACTATGAACGGGGACTACCCTCATCGAGTAGATCTTCTTAATCCTGATCTCACCATTGTCGTGGAAATAGTGAAGGTCATACTAAAGCACTTGTGTGTTCACATTAAAGGAACAGACTTAGGCTTTGTAACTAAGAAGTCTGATTCTATGCTTCTTCAATTTAATGGCAGAGGGAGGGGATAGAGAGCGAAAGACACACAATGTGCCAAATGTTGTGGAGAGAAGCAAAGTGGTAAAAGCTGTTAAGTATGCACTCTGAGAGTAGCACAAGCTGTGAACATAGTGTGTAACCCTGGCAACTTATTAACCCTCAGTGTGCACTTTCAGGGAGGGTTAAAGTAGTTGACGTTCCTTGCGCAGAGGGTTAGCAGTTCGTATTGCTACCTCGTTTGTCCTCAGAGTGGAAGCTTTAGAGCAAGTTTGATACCGGCAGATTCTTATATATAGCTCTCCTGCATAAGTAGTATTCACTTACTAGTAATCAGGCAATTCTGTTTTTGATACGTCACAGGGTAATTTTTGTGTCAGTGTTGTAAAAGACTTCAACAAACTCAAAAGGTACAATATCCAGTCAATCGTGGGACTATCAGGAGATAAAGCTGAAGGAAACACTGAAGTAAAAGAATCCGAGAACTAACTTGCACATTAGCTGCTAGTTGTACTTGCACCATTAGGGATAGGGAATTTTGTTCATCTCTTATCTAAGATTGACCTTGATTATGACATGTGACGGAGTGCATGTATGGACAAATTTGTCTCTAACGTATAAAAAATTTGCCGTTTCTCAGTTATTGAAGGCCTGACTTCTGGGTACAAAAGCACCTATATCTCCAGAATTGAATGGACTATCAGCACCAATGTTTTGAACAAGTGTGGGAAAATGGTAGAATCCGGTGAAATCTGGGGGGAAATATTACCTACTTATACTGTTTTTCGCATGGATGTCCTATAAACATTTTTTGGTGTTCGCTGTGGTAAAGTTGAAGGGTTATCACAAGGAACAGTGGGTAGCTCAGGTTTTTTTGGTATTATCAAGCTTGTTTCTGTGGGTTGTTGTCTGTGCGACAGAATAGCATAGTGATGTCTTGCATGTATACACACATTTAGCTGTGTTCCTTTTGAAGGGCACATCCAGGTGAAATGCTAAGCATTTTGGGCGAGCGTGAGTGACCATATTGCAGATATAGTGCAGCTATTAATTTGTGAGCAAGCACAGGGAGGATTATAGCTTGCCGCATAGTTATCCTCCGCTGCTCCCTTTCGCACATTCTTGCTTGGTCAAGCAGGAAAGGGACTGTTAGCTCATTGCACATGCTGCTGAATTATACAGGAACGTATTTCTTTAAACTTTGGAGTTGAATCTGAAGCATGTGATAGAGATGACAGATGGTGTATATAACACGAGCAGAAACAATTTTTTAACCAAACTTGGCAACTACTCTATGTACATAGCTAAGTCTTATGTTCACTACCCTGGACAAATCTAAGCTGTCAAGCTTCTCTTTGTATGATGATTAAGCGTGATGTCCCTTTGGTACGTTTTAAGCATCCCCATTGTCGAAAATTGTCGTTTAGCTACTAACTGCATTCATAGCAGGGAGTACAAGGTGTGCAACGGTAGATTTAAGAATGCATCACCATGTACAAAAACTGCAAGGTTTTCCTCACCAAGGATCTGAGTAGCTATGCTGTGATATGCAGCCCCAGATGAAAGGTATCTTTAATTGAAGGGGTCTGAGCCAGAGTGGGCCAACCCTCAATATACAACTCTTGCCGGTTTTTGTTCTATAAGGACATTTTGAAGGAAAAACGGCAAGAGTTGTATACTGAGGGTTGGCCCACTCTGACTCTGACCCCAAAAACCAAAGAATACTGCCAACCTCATAAAAGAACAAAAAAGCTTGGTTTACCTGAAGATCTTCGGCAACACATCTCATAAAATGCTTAGTGTTCGCTGCGTCTATGCATTTAGGGCCATTATTTGCATTTTGAATATCATGTGAAGTATACTTTTCTTTAACCATGCTTTCACCTCCAAAGCTAGCTAGCTAAGTCATTCAAAAGATAATAGCGAATTATACAGCTAAATCGTCGGGTAGAAATACAAATCGCTGGGTAGTTATAGCCAAATCGTTGCCAGATTTGCGCGATCAAGCTGATCATGCTCATGTAGATAACTACCTGGCGATTTAGCCTACATGTTTCGGACAACTTAGCTATCGGACGATTTAGCTATAACCATGCAACGATTTAGCTATATCTATCCAACGGGTACGAAAAGGGGTAGTCTGGTGAAACTACTAAATCGTTTACAAACCCGAAATTTGAGACAAATGGCCTCCCATACTATGTTATGTAGCTGCTCCCATATCCTCCGTATTATAAATGTCCAGACTAGACTGATGGAACATGCATAAATTACATTGGGAATAGATATTATGTCAGTTGGTGCATGATGACTGGTGTACTAGCAAATACATAGCACCGCTAATTCATAATGACTAGCTTGAGAGTTGAAAGCGAGTTAGCAAAGTGCATGTGTGAGAAAAGCCCCAAGCTTATATGAACACGCCATTTAAGGTAACCTACACCTTGTTGCTAAGCTATCTGTGATGCATACAGCTTTTGCATGTAAAACTGAAGGAAAAAATAATAGGGAATAATTAATTAAAACTCTCTTTATCCTGGCTATTGCTTTTGCTAGAGTGTCGCCGTTTCTTGGTAGAGGAGTCCTTTCTCTTCTTCTTTATGTCACTTTCACCTGTTGGATGGAGTCCAAGGCTTTGCAATATTGCACTAGGGAGGGTCATTTTCTGAAAGAGTAGGAAAAAAACATACCCTAATTGGTGCATGATGACTGGTGTACTAGCACTGCAAATACACAGCACCGCTAATTCATAAGCCAGGTCATGCTGTCCCAGCAAACTAACATCTCAGAGACCTACTTCACCAAGAAATTCTTTATTCTTCATGCCTCCATGCCTCCAATACGGAGCATTAAAGAGCTGTCTTACACGTGGGGGGTTGTTATGATAAAAACTAATGCTGACCTAACAAAAACCGAAAACTCCAAGGTCTGATTTTGATTGACATGCTGCCTTGCCGTGCCTTGCCCAACTCAAACGCTTTATCTGAGGATTGGTACTTTTGTCCAAAGGTTGTGACCATCACTTCTGGTGTCATGGCTGTTTATGCCTTTATATAATCAACACAGCTCTAGGGCTACAAACTGGCCTGGATATAGACTGTTTAAGTCCTTTTTAGTATATCGCCACAGCTGTAAGGTACTGATAAAAAAATGCAGGCTTGCTAACGCTTGAGACCTTCATGTTATGTGTAATGTCTACTTCCTTCTGTTCCATAACAAGATTGAACCCACTGTAGCAAAAAAGCTACATTACAATAACTTTTAATCCCAAAAATTGGAACAAGTGGAACAGGGGGAAAATACCGATGTCACATCACTAAATTGAGGGGAACAAGAAGATGCCTACACGGACAAATAATCACTACAGAGGCTTTATACAAAATCTGCCTCTGTCTCGATATAGGTTACACTATGCCCACGAGACGGTTTAGTGGACATACACTACGTCGAGTGGGTGTAGTGTAACCAATTTGTACCACAGCAATGCGCACTAAGACAACTTATTAGTATGCATGCCATGGTGTATGAGAGCTCATACACCACATGTGAGTGTATGGCTGAGTCAGCACACCATACACCATGGCATGCATACTAATGAGTTGTCTTAGTGCGCATACACTGCGTGCGGTGCCTTTGATTTCTAGGGCTTCTGTGGTACAAGTATAGTTGTCCTCTTGTTTCCCTGCTTGCTAGTGACCTGACATCTTTTCATCTCATAATACCGTGTGGGGATAAAGTTCAATATGTTCCACAAGTTCTTTCTGTAGTCCAGGGTCAACCTGTATACAATGTAAAACATTAAAAAAGATGTACCTGGAAACAAATTATTGAAACGTTGAACTATACATTAACGACAATTATTGGCATATTTTGAGTGAACTAGGGGCTCCATGAGAGACATTTTGTTCGAATTTCGCGAAAAAGCTAGCGTGCAGGCGGGAAATATCAGCACTCGCAGGATAATCTATGAATAACGTTTTTTTCCGTGGGGTTCAGTATTATTCTGCGCTACAGGAAGCAGATGAGCCCCTCCTCCGTTATTGCAGCAGTAGACACGAGCGCATGCTCAGACTCGCTCGGGGGCATGGGACCCGCCCATGCACAAATAACATCGCTGTACAGGGGAGTTGTTCTTCAGTATTGATCCATTGATGCATTTTCTCCAAGCTCTAGAAGGCTGTGGAGGAACCGTTGCGAAAAGCACAAATTGTTGCCCCTTCTCGATCGCACCACATGAATTTGTCTATATAGGACGTAACCATGCCTGCGTGAACCCCTTCATTCTCTTGAACTTTGTCTTCACCCGGTTCCAGTAGGACTCGATGTTCTGTGTGTGAACGCCGGTCGTGGGGTCAATAAAGTTCAACAAGTGGTTGCCGGTGCCGTGTTGGGCCACTGGAGGCAGCTGCTGGACGTTGCGAAAAGCAGCCCACTGATCACTGTGGATGATGGTCCCTGGCCTGCATGATCGGCTGCAGCGTTTTAGCCGATCTGTCTTGTATGGTGACCATCACACCTAGAGCTGGAGTACTGCTAGTGTCGACATCCCGAACACCCACACCTCCTGAGTAGTGGCTTGCAAAAAAAGGTGGATATCACCTATATTACGACTGCTGATAGCTATATTCTTTGGGCTTGTGTCTGAAAAGGAATTCGTCGACCTGCACGATGACTCCTGGACCTCCAAGCATGAGATGTGACTATGTTGAGGAAACGCCAGTTGCAGATGTCTCTCAGATACTGGTACACCTGCACTGCACACTTTATCTCTTATTTATTCGATTCCCATTTTATTTTATACAAGTTTACCTGTACTTGTCAGTTACATCACTTCTGCTCTGTAACTCCAATGGCTGATTGAGGGAGGGGCAGTTCTTGGCCAGTGCTATTAGATTGCTGTCGCTCTAGAGAACTCGTGCGGTCTCTGATAACTGCTGCATGGTCTAATATGCTTCAAACGGACAAATTCCCGCCATTCTGTACGCGCTAGTTTCCTCGTCAACCTTTACGTTTATCGCGCAGTTTTAGCTCTACGCGAAAGACCCACCACTTCTTTCGCAGCGTCACACTGCAGAACGCACAGTATCCTGCTCATGGCTGTTTAACACGCCTTAACTGCTTACCGGGCATGCTCTGAATATCATCCAATCCTGACTGAGACCACCCAACTGAGTTGGGTGTAGGTTTGGCGACGGTGTGGAGCAGGACAGGCCCATCCCCCCAACGCCAGTCACGGGCATATTCTCGAAGCGAGATAGAAGCGCTGAAGACGGGCGCCGCCGGGCAGCAACGGCGCCCATATGCCCTGCCCCGAGGAAGGGGACTCCGGCCCCTCCCCCCTATACGAGAGAATGCCCGCCGTGCCCCGAACACAAAATGATAGAATAGCTCATCAATTATCGGACACCATCACCCGGACACAGCCATTCTCTCGGACCAGACAGAGTTAGCTATCCTCGCTACGTTCAGTACCTCAGAGGGTGTCACTCAACAGGCATGCACAGTACCAGCTTCGGCAGAGGGATAGTAACGCTACGGCGGCACAAAGATCGCTCACCGTCCGAACCACCGTCAGTCGGAATATGGCCCCTATGTTCGGACAGTGCTTGATTTTAAAGCTAAAGAGACAACGGAGACAACGTTATGTACCGAGAAAACCTCCACACTATAATACTACAGCTGAACACACCAGTACTGCGTCGTACTGCTGTGCGCAAACCGCCGCAATTATGCACAAAGACTCCACCCAAGTGCTTCAAATGATTGCGCATGCGCATTTGAGGTAAAATTACGCGGATACAGTTCCCAAAGGGACGAACTTACGGCATGTAACTCGCCTTGCCCTTGCAGTGAGTTGTAGGTATGCAATTGCGGTCCGATAATTCGAAGGTGTCCGATAAAGAGTGGTGTCTGGTGAATGAGAGGATCACCTTAAAAGTATACGGACCCACGCCGTAGCGTACTAATGGAGCCTCCGCGCGTAACGGCAATGTCATCTAGAGGTCAAAGGCCACCACAAGCACCGGAGTGGAGTACAGCGACAGGCGTAGCGACGAAGCAGACAGCATGGTACCCCCTATGACCGCCGTGAACTGACCAGGAATGACCGCCGTTTCGAACAGCGTATGACCAGGAATAATCGCGATATGTGGCTCGTATTGTTGTATTCGTCGTACCGTTACCGCCATAATGTCTATCGCTGGCGACCCCCTGGCCCTGTCTGAGGATGAGAAGAAAAACAGAAAATTTGAGGAAGCAAAGATAAGTGAAGTCACGGCAATACAGTCATATCAGTATCTGCGAGACATCTGCAGCTGACGCCTCCTAAACGTCGATTCCCCTCTCCTCCTAGGAGGACATGGTGTGGTCGTCCAAATTGACCAGTCACTGTTCCGCCATAGGCCAAAGGTAAATATTTATATAGCATAGTCGGCACTGTAGAATATGGTCCTTTCTTGCAGAACCATCGTGGACATTTTGCTGTGCTGGCGGTGACCTTTTTGACCTCTGCACAACGTTGACGTGACAGTGGCCTTTGACCTCTAGATGACGTTGCCGTTACGCGCGGAGGCTCCGTTAGTACGCTACGGCGTGGGTCCGTATACTTAAGGTGATCCGTGAATGATGCAGTACTCTATCAACATCACGGAGATACCAACATACTAGAGTATCATGTCAGCGAGCCTGATAGGCCAGGCTCTCCCATCTCCCTAATGTTTTTATGCTGTCCTCGATGCCCTTCGCGGCTGTGGTAGTCGCTGCGCCTATCCGAAACTGTGACCATTGTAACGCCTTTCATCGATACTGGCTCCCGTCAGAGCTTCTCTCACAGCTTACACAAAACGCCTACGGGTAAGCAACCGCCCGTCCGCAAAAGCGAACTGCAGACCCCTGGGCATAAGTCGTTCCCAGTCCGCCCCAGAAACAAGTCGACCCCTCTCTCGAAACGGGTCCGTTTTCATAGTGACCCTCACAATGAGGGGAGGAAGGGGTCATCCACTGCAAAGCTGAGGTGGACGCTCAGATCGTAGCTCGCATCCTAGGGAGATGTCAACTCACCTACCCGCAGGAAACCAAAAAAAGGCGAGGTAACATCTTAGTGTTGTGAAGGGACGCCGTAGCTGCCCACACCTTTATCATCCTCATAAGGGCCAGGGTGATTGCCAATCTTACCCTCCCCTCAACTTGGCTTTGAGATTGCACCCTCTTGATCCTCTCATAATGTACTCTAGACAAGGCATATGAGCTCCATGGAAAGGATCTTGTAAGCCCGATTATAATTGGATGTATATACCTCAAATTTTGTCAGCTAGGTAAGAAAAACTTGCAAATAGTTACTCCGTCACCGGGAGAGGAGCCGCCCCAGCCGAACTGCAAAACTTCATGTACTGGTTCTCTTCAGATCTGCATGTTTTCTGTGACGAAGATGCTAGGCTGTGGGAAAAAAAGAACGCAACACGTCTCTCCAACTCGCTGATGTCCAGTCTGGACGCTGTCACACTAGAGCTTCCATCGGCTTCTGGCAGTAGGGTTGGCTCTACCTTCGCGTGTGCGACCACGTGTCGAAAGGAGGACAGAGCATCTCTAGAAAGGTGGTCAGCGGCAAGGTTCTCTCTACCCAGTAAATGTGTTTTGGGAGCAGAATGAGCTGATACCGGGCTGTGAAGAAGAATAAGCACCTCATCAAATGCATTACTAGAGGATCTATCGAGGTGCCTGCTTTGATAATGGCTACCACAGCTGTGTTGTCGCACAGAACGCGGATAGAGCCGACAGGCCATTCATGCCCCCACACTGCACAGGCCACCACTACAGGATAACTCCTTGACCGTAATGTTGACTTGCTCCCACGCCAAGGGCCAGCAGAATTGGAACGACTCTCCCCCCGTTGTGAAGGGCATGCAACCCCACCGCCCGACACATCTGAAGTGATCGTGTCAGAGGGAGGCTTCTGTACAACACCACAACACATACCTACCCTATTCGACTGCTCTAAGAAAACGTCCCACCAATGCAGATCGGACTGGAAGCCCCGATTCAGTCGGACCCAGTGATCTAGCTCTCTTGGCACCATCGACAAGTCTATCATTCTTCGCAGAAAGGTTTTGCCGTGTTCTCTGTGTTATTTGTGTTTTCCAGTGTTTTCTGTGTTTTTCCGTGTTTTGCCGCGTTCTTTGTGTTTTGCTGTGTTATTTGTGTTTTCTGTGTTTTTCTGTGTTTTATTGTTTTGCAATGTTATGTCCGGCTCTCACTATGCAACAGGCATGCTGTAGCTGACCAATCAGGGAGAGTAGCTCGCGCTTCTCACAACATTTTCTTGTACGCCATGCAGTGATCAGCCCTTTTAGGCGAGCCAGCTTCTCTGCTGGCAGGCTCAACGTCCCAGACACCGAGTCTATCTGTATCCCTAAGAAAGACAGAACCGGGGCAGGTCCCTCCAGCTTATGAGTTGCAATTGGGATGCCCAACCGCTTGCATAGACCTAAGCTCGTTTCAAGGTGTTGCCTGCATAGATCTGACTGGGCATGCAGAAAAAGTGTCTGTGAGCAGTTTGGGCACTGCAAGTGAGAACACTGAACCTGTGATTGTATCGAAGGGAGGCTTCTAAGAGGTCTCTGTTGCCATGCTGTATTAGCTGTCGCTTGCGTGTCCTGGGAGCCACGTTATTGCTCCTTGCCCTTGCTCTCGTGCTCCGATGGTGAGCTTTGACTAGGCGTTTGACGTCCTACATTGATTATCCATTTCTAGGTTACAAGTTAGTAAGGACAATGCCTAATTCAGGTTATCACACCATACACACTACGTCAGCCCTTGCCCTGGAGCGCTCAGCATTTACCATTTACTTCGTGTTCAAGGCCTCAGTAGGCATTTTATTAACATGCACTCTCTACCACCGAATTGTACCTGTACAATGCCAATGAGCTGTTTCTGGGGTAGTTGGAGAAGAATCGTTAGAGAATGGGGTTTTGTAAGCTGGAGAAAGATAAGTAGGCTGACTCATTTATTTTTTCACAATAAATACTTGCCTCACAGCACCTTAGAAATCCTTGCCAAACAGTTGGCATTTTCCAAACCTGAAGGAATATAAATTCTCAGATATACATGCTTGCATCCTGTAGTACATAATAGTTACCTGCCTACTTATTAGCCTATTGAGAATTGTCATTACAAAGCTGACCAATTTAGGATGAGCAGCAAGAGATTGGATCACCTTAAAGGGAGACAAAATTTACATGACCAAATTAATTATGTGATCACTTACTGTTCGCATGAATAGCACAGGAATTGGGGTGTGATCTAGTAGTTGCTGTAATACAACTGCTAAAACTTCCTGTGTGTATATGCTCTTCTCAGAAAAACATATATTTGTTGCTATAAAAAATTTATAGTGAAGAGTAATACAAGTAAAAAAGGACTAAAACAACCTTTTATAGCTGATTTCATAAGAGCTTCATCATTAGAACAGTCAATGTTGTGAAGAGCTACTAATAGTTCTGATGGGGTGACGGGGCTAATACTATGTCCATGGTCCCCTGCAACAAGCACATATTGTGAGCTTAATAGCAAAAGGTTCTAGGTAGCAGGTATATACCATTTAAAAAATCATTAGCATATTCCTCCTCTATACAATCTCCATTGGAGAGAAAACCAGTGTGTGATTTCACCGGGAGTGAACGGTTCCTTGCAACTATGAGCAGTGGCGTTCTTCCTGCCTTCTATGGTAAGCGCAGGTGCATTCTAGCTGGCACAAGAAATGGGCGTTGTCACGTTCTGAGCATTACGTTACTTTGACCTTTCTCATGCAGGGGTCATGCCTTTTATTTGACTAGCGTCTAATATGCCTGTGCACACCGTAGGATGCGGAGAAAGGCACTGCTCATGCAGAACTGTTCACTCCCCATAAAGTCAAAGTTGTGCACTGGTTTTCTCTCCTATAGACAATGTATGGAGCAAGAAAACAAGCATGTTAATGAGTTTGAAACAAGGCCTAAAAATCCGAGATATAATAACGGGCTTTTCAGTCGTGCTATTGGAAAATATATAACGCCCACGCTCTTTTTAAATATGATCAAGGTAAGCAAGTGGTAATTTGCAGATTGGCTTTTTTCCACTTGGTTCTAATGCCAAACCTTTTTCTGAAAATCGTCGATTTTAAAATCAAGACAGAGTAGCAATGACCATGTTAAACGATACCAAAAATGTGGTCAGGTAACCCCTTTTTAGCAATGACATGCACTGGTAATAAATGAAAAGCACTGAAGTGCAAACCCTCGGCGCACTGTGACGCACACGCGTAAGTAGACGCATGCGCAGTACCACTAATTGATGGGCTGGGTTTAGTTTTAGCTGTTACTCGTGGTCTCTTTCCAGCTTGCGCAGAATCTGACGCGGGCTAACTACACTACTAGATACTAGCATGCGAGAGGCGATACACACCCTGCGTTGCATCTTCTGGTGCCTCCGAGGCACGCAGAGCACGGGGATTGATCAGACCGGGGTAAGCTATCCCGTCCGTTGCGTATTTGCATATTGGCTTTTTCGCGCTCTAGCTCTGCAACGGAGCATTTTCAGAGAAAACCCCACATATTTTCTGACGTCCGTTGCCCGTTGGGTAGATGGTATCGTTTCTGGGACGAACAGACATTCGAGAGGTGAGATGTAGAGTAACAGACAGACACACGGACGGACAGACCCAACTACTGTAACCCTCGCTGCGCATGCGTGCCGAGGGTTAATAAATCCATTGCGCGTGCACAGCGGGGGTTATGTCTGTCTGTCAGTTTGACTTTTACCACGCTTCAGCCACCAAATCGGCCAAGGAACGACATTAGCTTGAACGAAACCTAAAAATAGCTGGCATAGAACATGCTGTAGGACAAGCAGGAATTTATCTGGTGATCAGGCTAGTCTGCTGCTTGCGGCGGTCCTAATTCAACAAAGAGAGTTGCTTTAGACCTGAGTGATGCTGGCCGTTCCTGAACCAGGTTGGTGTAATCGACACACTCCTGTTGCTGATTATCTTCTTCCGATGCCAGGACAGTAAATAAAAGCAGGACAGTAAGTACAGCAGAACTGACGGGCAGGCGTCTTTCCCAGGCATACCTGATAAACTAAACTCCTTTTCTCTGTGTAAGAGGCACTACAAGGTTGTGCTTTTTCGATAATTTTGATCCTTGTACCTTATGCTGGCTCAAAGGCTACACCTCTCTATATGCAAGTGACCTGCTGGGTTGCTCTGCAGCATCATTTGCTTAAAGAATACGCCACACTTTTTTGTGTACATTCTACATTATCATTGTTCGTGAATGTTGATTTTATTGACTCAAAATTGAAAAAGGGATAAATCACCCCTAGTGTAGGTTACTTGTAGCTCCTAATGGGGTAGTAAACAAATGTATATGTTATCTTACCCCTGAAAGAGAGCAGCAGTCGATCAAAAACACCCCTAACTAAGTTGGGGCTGAGTTTAATGAAGTATGGAAGTGCAGCCAAAACCTCGTTCTATATGTACACAGTTTCAAACACAGTGTGCATGGTAAAAACAGGTTTACCTTATGGAGTCCATGCAAAACAGGAATAAGAAAGCGAACATCTGATGGATTATGTTTGTAAAGCTCCCTCACTCTCTCAACCAACCCACCAGATGGAGGACCTAACAAACAAAAAAATTACTAACAGCTAGTTCAAAAGTAAGAATTGGTGGTAAACTGTGGGAGATTCAATAATGGACACGTTATGTACATTTGGTCTCATAAATGGCTGATTTTCAAAAATATGTAACAGACAACTAGTGCTACATTGAAAAGTACACAGTTTGAGACCATGCAAAGCTGTGGCCACAGTCAATTGATCGGGCGTGATAGTCGCAACAGCTACTATTATTAAGGCATTGTTATCACAATCTTCAGCATATTCTCCTCCTTCATACATTCTCTATGGGAAGGAAATTCCTCTGGCTGCCACAGTATGCGCAGGCACATTAGATCTATCGACAAAAATGGGTGTAGCCGGGTGTGTAATTACACAATACTCAGCACAACCAATGAATCACTCCATTGTCACCAGCCCCTTTGCCTTATTAGATGGGATGGGTCTGGGCATGAAACTATACTAGCTAAGCTACTACCAGGGTAGCTCAGCAGGTATGTGCAAATCTAAACACAACATAAGACAATGGAAAACTACAAACAGCTGTGCTATGACACACTAAGTATAGGATTATTGTCAAACATGAGGTCATAACAAAGCAAAAAACCAATCCAATGAGGTGTTAGCGGGAAAACCTGCATAGATATCGAGAGGTGTCAAGGCCAAAAAAAGCTTAAAGCTACTTTTCGAGAAAGCCCAATTTGCTTCCACATGGATCGTTTGTGTCATAGCACCTATAAAGACTTATAGTACTCAGGAAGTATTTAAAAATTCCGTAAAAACAAAGGCCTCCTACAACACATAACGGCACTGTACCATACAATTTTCAGTTAGAATGTAAAGTATCCTCATGATAAGTGTCTCTGCTCCAACAGGGCAATTTTCCACCAAATGCAGGAGTTCTGGAGATTCCATTCCAATTGTACGCACCTGCACAAACAACAGCACCTAACAAACATTCTAAAAGGTGTACAGTTTCTCTATAATGTTTGGGTAAACTTACAGGTTTGTCGATGTGCTTTAGGACAATTCTCTTAACAGAAGGTGTTGTACTTGTGTAGATCATTGCAAGGCTAATTATACAGATGAATATTATACACAAAGCAGTGTAAAATGTGTTGCCTTAACTCTTTTAAAAGTTTGTGGTTGAGGGGCAGGAGTGATACAAATAATTGTAGACACAGATTTACACTCTCTTCCGTCCATTCAGTGGCTATTTCTGAAACAAAACCATTGAAATAGCTAAGTACTTCTGCCTATGTATGTGTTTTAGAGTGTCAACAGATGCTTGATGCATAGATGTGCGTAGGTCAAACCTCATGTACATTATTACAGTAGAGAGTAGAACATTTCCACATCAGCAGCAAGAATGTGCAGGAAGGGTGTTTTCTCGAAGCATGCTCACACTCCTTGGCTATACCATTCAAGCAAGCAGGTTTGTGTTGCGGAACTATACTATTGTTCGGCAGCATATCAACTTACCTACCATGGTTGCACGGAGCACATCTCTTTAAGATTAGCTACAGTCTGTTGGAAGGTAGGCTAGGGCCTAGGCATTTGTGATTTGAGGAAAATGCCTAGTATCACCTGCACACGCAGGTGTGTATTTCACTCACAAATCTACACATTCACGTAAATTGTGCGTTCAACATCAAGCGTGGACAAGATGACACTCTACAAAACAAACATTCCTCCTCACCTTTTTGTGTGTCACTAACTAAGCAGAAACAAAAGCTCACTAAGATCTACGTATTCTTGCTTAAGACAGTGCATTCTGATTACTTGCAGCAAGGACAGACAGACTTACGATGAAAAAACCATGGCTAAGACTTGCTAGAAACATTAATAAACCTACTGAGTTTAGTAAAAGCCAAATTTGGCAACATACCCATGTCCCCAGTGTCATCTTGAAATGGAGGAAAGTCTGACAGTAGATACTGGAGGGACTGCAGAGCAAACCGCTGTGGAGAAGTTAGGTATCACATGAACTATGCAGAATAGATTATTAATTAGCGAGCGAAGAGAGCCCACTTAGGCGTCTGAATGCAGAATTTTCCATATAATTATATCCGTAACGTCAATCGACCAACGGACTAACCTACCATAATGTTTATGTGAGTGCTAAACACATGCGAAATATTGAAATGCTCGCACCCAGCCCCCATGTGTTCTACGTTACGTGCAAAAGTAATTTGCACTGACCATGACCTTCACATAACAGTGCACTACCCCCACACCACCACTTCTCTGTAGTAATGGCAGGTCAAAATATGAGCTACATTAAACACATGCGGATCTGTTATGTAACATGCAAAAAGTGTTATGTGGTTGCACTCGTCTGTTCAGTTAACGGCATTCCAACTTCCAGTGATCGAACTTACTAACAAAAAGCACAAGCGTTGTTGCTAGACTGGGATTCGGAAATACCAAGCCTTTGATATATGTGAGGCAGCCAATGTGAGAAGGAGGTAGCTAATGCATTTGGCCCGTTTCAACTCTGTTCATAACATTATTTTGTTGTATACTCAACATTGCTGAAATGTTAGTAAATGTGGACTGTGTGGTAGCAAGAGCTGCCATCATGTATGTAGTGACAAGTGTCTGCCTCTAAGACCTTTGACACACATTGAGACAGGGATTCAGATAAGTGTTTGGATGCAAACAGTGTTGAATGCTGTAAGGAGCTGTAGGAGAGCATATCAGGTCCACAGAGAGTAATTTTAGAGTTACTAACAATAAAAGTAGGTGATCTATGAAGTAGGGTGCATGAGTACCAGACTATTGTGCACTAATGAAAGTCTGCCATCACACATGTGGAATCAGGCTGCCAGAAATAACTAGACATCCTTCAGTACAGTTGCAAATCACAGATTGGAAGCTAGAGTGTGATTAGAAGTCAGCCGAACACAAAGAGGCAGTGAATACACTTACAGTTTTGAGGTTACTCGTGTTTAAGTGTAAATGATGATGTTGCTAAATTCAAAAACATGAGACCGAGAAACACACCAGAACCGTAGATAATGTGGAGGAATTGTTGCAAGTTTATACACTTTCCGTATTTAAAAAATCTCTGTATACGTACTTGAATGCTTGAGGAATGACTTGACAAGAACTTACACAAAATATACTATACCTCTATCTTTGCAGACAGCTCTGACTTGGCATACAGCTTTTTGGTGACATGAAGAGCTTGCACCCTGGCCTAAGGTAAGAGAGATCAAACTATCAAATTACCACTATCTTAAGAAACATAACTCAAAGAAAAACACACAGTTTTGGCAAAGGGAACACAAAGATCAGAGTAATTAGTGTCAAATTTGAATTCTGTTATTATTTTGGAGTATAAGTACTTATGGATATACAGTCCCAAGTGCTAAGAGAGTGGAATGGTCACTTTTTCACTCATTGGCAAAATTTCCAAAAAAGTGATATATAAAAATCTTATGATAGTCGCATGACAACAACAACCTCTAAAGGAAGGCTGATTACCCTCGGCGCGCATGCGCAGCGAGGGTACAGTAGTTGGCTTTCCAAGTCTTTCTTCCTCATCACCAACTACATCTTACCTCTCGGATGTCTGTTCGTCTCACAAACGATGCGACGTACTCATCGAGCAATGAAGGTCAGAAATTATGAGCGGTTTTCTCTGAAAAATGCTCCGTTGCAGAGCTACAGCGCTTCCAGCATTGTACGGCTAATGCGTAGTCGGCCATTTTTTTTATCGCTGCGGAAAATGCGCATGCGGTTATTACGCTAATTAGCACAAGCTTACGTATATACCCTGACCGGGCCGCTTGCTCTATGTATCTTGAAGGCATAAGAAGTCACAACGAAGGGCGTGTATCGACTCACGCATGCTATTTACTACTGTAGCTAGTCCGCGTCAGACTCTCCTAGAGCTACTAGCGTGGATACCACGAGTAAACGCATACTAAAAGCCGAGCCCATCAATTAGTGGTACCGCGCGTGCGCAGTTCGCAGAGGGTTTGCACTTTCATTAACCCTCGGCGCGCATGCGCAGCGAGAGTTACAGTAGTTGGGTCTGTGTGTGTGTGTGTGTGTGTTACTCGTCATCTCACTTCTCGAGAGTTCGTTCGTCTCACACATTATACCACCTACTTAACGGGCAATGAATGTCAGAATTTTGTGCGGTTTTCTCTGAAAATGCTCCGTTGCAAAGCTAGAGCGCTTCCACCATTGTACGGCTAATGCGTAGTCGGCCATTTTATCGCTGCGGGAAATGCGCATGCGCTTATAGTTTGAACAGGCTTTAACCTCGACCGTGTCCGCTTGCTCTGTGTATCTTGAAGGTACAATAAGTCACAACGAAGAGCGTGTATCTCTCGCATGCTGTTTACTACTGCAGCTAGCCCGTGTCAGACTCCCTGTGAGCTACTAGCGGGAGACCACAGGTAAACGTACGTATACTAATACACAGTAATAGCTGAGCTCATCAATTAGCGGTACCGCGCATGCGCAGTTTGCCGAGGGTTTGCACTTTAGTGCTTTTTATTATTTTAGCAAGACTGTGAGTTAGAACAAACTCAATATGCACACTTCTTCTCTGTAGGAGCATAATATTTGAGGCCAAATTTCACCTCAGCGTTTGTGGACAACACAAGCAAATGGTGGTTTTGAAGTTCCTGTGGGTTAGGCAGTCATTTTACCTAGTTAAGCTCCAAGACTTGAAATGTAACACCTGAATAAAGGTACTGTCGACTTACTCAATTTTAAATACCGTTGGATGTGGTGGCAAAACAGGACCATCTCTGTAAAAGTGCTCGATTTGGGCAGCCATTTTTTTTGTAAAATGTGACATTGCAAATGAATGCTGATTCAGAAATATCGTCACTGAGCGTGCGCACAAACGTCACACAAGAGCATCAGTCTTTTTTATCTTCGAGAGTTTTAAGCTTCTGGACAACCTATATCAGTCTCACAGCACACAGGGGAAGTAAACTAAGGCGGATGTAGAGAAGTAGGGTTATTATGAGACACCTCACAAAGGCTACTCAAGAATGCCAAGTCCTAGCAAAATCAAGCAGCATAATCATCTCCATTTCTGTGCAGCAAATTGTATTTACAAGCACTTTTTAATTTCGTTGTAATAAAATCTCCTTTTAAAGTCATGGAATATGAGAGAGGAATGGAAAGAGACACAGTTTAAAAACACACAGACACACACTTGAGAGACTTGCAACACTTTGAAATACAAAGTGGATACAAGGTATGTAGCACACAAACAGGTCATTGGTAACAATGCCAAAAACTGACTTTTTCACTGCCACTCTTATACACACACCTTTCGCGCTGAATGACAAATAGGGTAAAAAGTAAAGGCAAAAATACAAAAAGGTCATTGGCAACAATCGAACCATGACCCTCTGGGTGACCCCCTTCGAAGCACTAAGTGCCATAATGAACGAGGCCACCACCCGGCCTGGTTGCTGCAAGACATACTCGTGATAAGCTTGAGATAAGGCAGATTTTAATTATTAAAACACTCAAACATCCAGTGGTTGGAGTACGTGAGTAGTGTAGGGTGGGAGACATAGTAGGTGAATTGGGCTAGTTCAATGCTAACATGAGAAGAAAGGCCATCTTGATTCAGGAGAACTGGCCTAGCCAAATTACTTAAACCATTCTTCTTTGTTTATCATCCAACTGTCTGAAACCACAAACATGGTATCAGCTGGGGCACGAACCCTCATGCCATCGGGGACACGGCGTTCGCAAAGATTAACAATTAGTGGGGGTAGACTTACACCAGAACAGAACACACAATCCAAAACGGTATGATTTTTGCTTCTTTTGCTAGCTGCAATATTCCAACAATAGCTACAACTTTCCCAGGCTTAAGACAACACTTTTACCGGACTCCTCCGCATTATACACCTGCATTTGCTTGAATTGGTAAGTTAAGCCTACCATAGAGTGTCCCAAGTTTAGCCAACAACTCATCAATAACAGTCATGTTCAGGCACAATACACGACAGTAAGAGAGCGGTTGTGGAAAGTTGAGGTTGGTGACTTACAAACCCTTCATACTAACCCCTTCATCTTTAAACGGGTGATTCTTTCAAGTTCTGTCCGCAATGACGAACGCCATCCACATCACATCCTCACATGACAAACCAAACCCCATATCTGCCATATCAAAAACATACTTTGCCAAGAGATCCTCCTCTTGTTTTGAGAGGACAGTTGGAGGTCCAGGTTTGTGTCCTCACGCAAGTCAGGCTTTGATCACTGGGGATACTGCCGTAGCTACTACTATCGCCCCCTCATGCAGAATCTACCACCCCTGCACTCCAGGCCGTGAAGCAGCCCCCTCCTCTCTGTAGCCATGCCTGTTCCGTAGAACTGTAGAACGTGCACAATTTCGCTGTTGGCCACACACATAGTGTGCATGACTCACCCAACGCACTCCAGTCACGGTTTCTCTATTACCGGCGGCGCCCAACAGCCATTAAGGGGAAGAGAGAGGGCACCCAAGGAAGAGAAGAACCCTTTCCATATCTGCACACATATGGCTACCGACACTGCTAGTACGCCATCCCTATCTTCACTCCCTCACCTTATAACTCGCTCCTTCTCTCCCTCTCCTCATTCACCCGATTTCAACCACAAATCTGCCACCCCAGTGAGAAGATTAAAGTTTGTTGTCTAAATGTTTGTGGACTGTGTCAAATAATAACATAACCATTCCCCAGATCTCATTACACTGAACACTGGTTACATGACACAACACACAGACTATCCAGGAACTGCATCCCAACTACAGATTTCTGGCCGCCTGTCTTCCAGCATCAAAGGTTTTGCATTCCCCACCTAATCAGAGGGCATGGTAGAGTAGCTGTAGGATTGAACACCAAACTATCTGTAGCAGAGTATAAACATTCACACCCATTGTTATCAAAATCCATGTCAGTTGGTCATGTCATGGTTCTGTTGTATAACCACTAGCTCTCACCCATCATCCTATTTAAGCTCAGTGTATAACTGCCAAGATATAATACTTTCTGAGCCATACATATCAATTCCCCGCTTAAACTCTCTCGTTTGTCTTCTCTGTCTATCTCACTGATATATTCAGAGAACCAGTAGACCATCTTGATACTGTGATAGGATCCCTCTCACCCTCATCCGACATCATTATCCCTAGGGACTTAAATGCAGAACCAGGGAGCGATGGCGGACCCATCACCACTACCAGGATGAATGGGCAGGGAAGGATACTTGTACTCTTCACAGAAAAATTGAGCCTTGTCTTGACTCATCTACACAAGTCTCAACTAGCGGTTTAACACACATACGTATGAGAGTGAAGCTCATTCCATCTTCTCCACCATGCACCACATTAGGGATGTCTACCAAGAGCGGACTTTTCCTATCCTCTACCAGAACATCATCTCAATCTGTCTGACCACCTACCAATTATTGCGGCACTCAAAATACACCAATGCTCAGCCCTGGGCATCTACCAAGAGTGGACTTTTCCTATCCTCTACCAGATCATCCTCTCAATCTGTCTGACCCATTAATGCGACACTCAAAATGCTAAATGCTCAGCCCTTCACAAAACTCCATCACTCACTCCTTGCAATTTGCCCGCCATGCCATCCCGCCAGCCTTGGTCCTGTCTCATAACACCAGCCTCTGAAATCCAGGATCGTCTCTGCCCACTGAGGAAGGCAGAAGGCCACGAAACCAATCATGGAAATGGCTGACCGAGAAAGACACCTAACTCTACCTGGGTATCCTCCGCACTTTTATTACTATCCACCCTCTAACACACCACTGAACGCTATAGTGCTGGCGGAAGTGCCAACTTAATACCATTGGGGCATGTTTCGGCTGTGCCACTTTCCTCCACCTGTATGGAGCATATTGCTTACCTATCCTCCTCTACGGATCCGAGTTATGGCACATAACCAAAATCAAAGGATTGAGATTGAAAGAGTCCACAGAAAAATCCCTCCATGTCTGCTGCAACTCCAAAGCCCTCGTCCACAACATGGGCATCCTCAACACCAGTTATACTAATTCTTGCTACTAATCCTGGACTCTCTCCGCCTCCAGCTCCTCCGTGTACGCCACCATCCATTGGAACACTTCAGAAAACTTTTTGTCAATATGGACACTCCCTGGCCAACGTTATCTTTGCCTCTCAATGGAGTCAAGGAGGAAGGAAGAGAACTGTCAAACATCTACTTATAGTGTAACAATACACACCTTTTGCAGAGTGCAGTCATCTCCCCCCTCTTAGAAAAGCTTGGCAGGATTACCCCCCATCTCATGGATTCCCTCGCACCACAAAACATAACATTGGGAAAATTCGCCTGCTAGTAAACTGCTACGGCCTTGAAACAGACACTGGCAGATTTCAGACCAAACCTGCAAGATCTGCCGATCAGGATTAGAGGATGCAACTCATTTTATCTCTTACTGCCCCGACCTCTCTGCAGCATGTAATCTATCGCCAGTGCTGGCCGACAACGGATCGCTACTGAAGTCTGACCATGATGGGTTCATCATTGGAACACGTCAAATTGATGACTGCAGAGAGAGATCACATACCACCTACATTCTGAGCATCTTCACCAACAACTAGCCCTAATCGAAACAACCATCCAATAGGCCACTCTCCTTTAGTAGAAGGTGAAAAGTGTGGTGCGCGGAAGAAAAATAACTGAAGCACCAGGTAGGCCAAAGGTAATGTTAGCACCTTAACAAATGGAAAGATGGACACTGCTTAGTAGATACCTTACCTTAGTGCATAGCTGGTTTAAATCGAGCAATCTGATTGGTCCACACGAGGTACCTGATTTCCCGTAGTATACCTGGGACGCTCCGTAGTAAACCTTGTCTTTCATGTAAAATTTTCACATGAAAATGACAAGACCACGTACATAATCTACAGAAACATGTAGCTTTATCGTCTACAATAATTCTTTTTTACTTTCAACAGTATGCACAGAGACACAAGAAGTCTGGGCCTAGCTGTACGTAAGCGGCTGTACACTAGCGGTACGTCATGCCCGCGGATACGTGTGCGTAGAGTGGGCGGAATCCTTTTCCGTGAAGCGCGGCGGACGACGAGCGGGTGCTGTATATAGCTTCTGCCTACCGTTTCTGGCTCGCCGCTGGTGGCTGAAACCTCGCTCGAGTCTGTTACCAATCGCGCTCATTCGAATTTCAGTCGCCTGGAAACGGGTGCTGTGAGTGTGCGGATTTGTCTGCTCTGCACTAAACATGTTAGTTACTCCGTATACTCGGGAACTACGGGATTTCAATGACCATCCGCGTAGTTGCCCTCGCTGCGCTCGGGACACAACAACGCCGAGGCCCTCGGGTTCATTGAAATCCCGTAGTTCCCTCGAACGGAGTAACTAACTTATATTTTTATTTGGCTCGTAGGGCCTTCGCTTGGATATAAAGACCATCGTTTTAGCTGTCTGCGCTAGATATGATGTAGCAATTTCAAGGTTTGAAAGGTCTATGTGATATAAGCACGATTATTGACGTTACGTAGGGAGTGACCTCCGCGGACTCACACTTTTGCAGAGGGCCCGGTTTTGCCACCACGCTTAACGGTGAGTAAAAATCGACTCAAGACATTGATAGCACATTTATTGCCATGTAGCTTAACTAGTAAAAATGAGGATGCAAAAAATTGTGCATTTTAAGTTTCGGTTATTAACTTGCAAAATAATCAGTCTAAGGACCTTCTTTCAGGTTCACGTGACTATCACATGATCTCATGGGGCCCTTATCAGATTAATCAGCAATCTTAAAACACGCTAAACCTAAGCAATCTTAAAACAAGCTAAAGTGGCCAAACATTTCAACTCACCAATTCCACACTGCCTAAGGTTATTTCCAGCAGCATTTGCAAAAAATCCTCAGTACCGTGGGGACCATGTGGTCTTTTGAGAATAAGCTCCTTCAGTGTATTGATTCCTAAAAATGCCTTCTCCTGATGATATATAGAAAATAGATATTCATTTGTACATCACACATTTTGTACATTTTTAGAATCACACGTTTGGCACAGCTTATGTAGAAGTGGGTACACAAGGAACTGGGTTCCCACGATTTCGTAATTCAGTGTATTTCTTTTTCATTAGTGGAAGCTTGCTAGTAGGGTGAGAGTTAATCTCACAATTAACAGGAAAATACCAATGCAATATTTCATTTCCTGTGAAGGGAAAAAGTAATATTAATTATTCCGTGCATGGACAGCTATGGGAATCTGTATTACGAATGCAGTGGGCAAAACAGAGGAAATACACTGAGCTTCAAGCCTTGGTCTCCAGCTCTTACCCTCCAGTTTCTGGTATCCCATCTCCTGCCTGTCACGTCTACCCCGCTTACAATTTTTGCATAGTTTCATTGTTCTAGACGCGGGTTTGGATATTGACGTTCTAAGGACATGAAGTATGATCGTGATCTAGTTAACAAGCCACATGCTCTACAAAACCAAGAAGCTTATTGTGATTAGGGCTCTACACACACTCATACCACATGGCCTTAATTCAGCTTATAGTAAACCATACTACTCTTTATGACAACTCTCTTTTTCCTCTTTCCTCTGAGTCTCCCCTCAGCAGGCACTCCTTCACTCCTCGGAAAACCACCCAGAGACGGTCATATCCACCCTTCCTTCTCCCATTTTAGTTTTTGTAAAGAGCTGGTTTTCCTTTTCATTTTAGTTTCTCCAGAGATTTTCCCCACAGGGCTTTGCCTGCGGTTATTCCATGCAGGATGTTGGCCTAAATCAATCCTCAACCATGCACGCAGCTCATCCTCACTCACCCCCATGCATGCTTAAAAAACATGTACACCGTTGCTGGGAGAAGCTGAAGTGTTCCGGAACCTTTGGCTTGACACCGCCCCCCATACTTAGGATGTCCGCTCACACAGCATATGACACTTTTTCCTAACAGACAAGCGCAAACGCAAACACACACACAGCCACACAACCTGACAACCGGGTGTGGCAGTTGTGCATCACATGGTGTATATTGTTCATGTGCATTGAGTGCTAGGTGATTAATGATATCTCTGGTTATGATACCTCAGTGCAACAATAAGACTTGATGTTGTCCATGACTGACGGTGTAATTTTCGGTGCCTCCAGTATTAGTCGAGTGAATAATCTAGAAAATGATGGGGTCACAGTAAATGCGATATACACAGCAGTTGCCACGTAAATACTGAGACACGGGATACGAAAGGGGGCACACAACTCTTGTGACAAGCTGCTAGTGCGGTGATGTCTGGTAGCTAATCCAGATGTACAATAATAACATGGAGAAAAACTTGTACATACCTTGAGAGAAAACGTCTCTCTACTAAGCCTTTGCGGTTTATAAAAAACCTATATATTAAATTATTATATTATAGCTTTCTCCTGCCACATACATACCATAGGACTGATTTTTCATGCCATGGAGGTATACCGATTTACAACAGAGGGCGGGTATTGATTTCTGCGACTCCGAAATCTACACGTAAGTTTGTAGAAAGCTGGTGAGAGACAATACCCAAATCAACAGCATAGTCCAGCTCGTCAATTAGCAGTAGTGATGTGCACATGTGTATCAATTTTGCAATGTGTGTTGTAATTACGAGCACATCTTGGTGAAACTAACTCTGTAACATACTATTCAGTGCATTATGCAGTTAAGTCCGAGCGCTAATTTGAACAACGTAACACAATATATAGTGTGCTCTTCTAGTGCTGCATGTGACCTTAACCAATCATATTCTAGGCCAGCTTTGAAATGCTTGCCCTGACGACAACTGTCATTCCACTCCACTCCCTGCTCAGGGAGACGCGACGATGGCAATGTCATCCAGGTTTACACAGCAAAGTTTCTATTGTTATTTGAAAGATTGTGCATTAGGAGGTAAAAAGTGTGCATTAGGTTGAAAAAGTGCAGCGGCTTGCATGCTACAAAATGGAAGGATCTGATTGGTGAAGGTGACATGACCAGCAATATCACTAAGTACGGTAGTACTTAGCATATAGAGATGGGCATGGTACCTATAGCATCATAGATGTATGTGGCTATGATAGGGAGTTTTGTTCATCTTCTCCTCCTACTTCTTCAACACCCATAACTCGAAAATGAAATAACATATAGTAATGAAATCTTTAAGAATGTAGAGATCCGTCACCCAAAGAGACAGGTCACACTTATTTGTTTGTAAACAAATTGTTTACTGTAAACAACAACAAATAGGCAATACATTACAATGGGCACACATGCGTCAGTGTAAGTCACATTGGTAAGAGCTATGTGAACAAAACTTTGTATACATAATATATTGAAACAATGACATCCAAATCGCAACAATACATGTAAACAACAACAAACAGACTCGGGCAATTTTCTTCAGAATTACTTCTTCACTCCTCAAACTTGTTAACGGTAGAACGCATGGAGATGGAACTTTGTACGCATGTATATTACATCATTTCCATGACAACTACATGTAACCACAACAACTACATATTGTTTGAACAACAACAAATAGCCTCAGGCACTTCTCCTCAAACTTGGTAACGGTAGTTTTATTCTATGTAGCAGCTTTTGACATAGAATATCGCACACATAATACAGCAACTCCCATACGTACATCCCATACATAATAATACAGCCATAGCACCAGGACCATGACCACTCACCCACATTAGTTACACTGAACAAATGTTTACCTATCTCTTGATTCTAGTCTTTCACATGCTCCATTTAAGAGTAGTGTCAGACATGTTTCATAAGACCAAGCTTCCCGTCTACTCAGGCAGTAGTTCTCAGTCAAAGCATACTCAGCAAACAACCAGGCAATGGCAAGATCAAAGTTAGCCCTGAAGTCATCCACAATAAAGTCAAGCAATGCTGCATACAAACAATTATACCGATGTGCAGGTTTACAGATTACCTTCAAAAGGATATTTAGAACTCACCACTGGCATAACTACCACCGAATTGACAAACCAAATTAATAATGACTGATATCCTCTTCTAAGTAAAAAGGCAAAACATAAAATGTAATTGTGAAAGTCAACAAACGTACCTCACTCGTCCCCCGAAGAAGAGAGACTTCTGAAATTAAACAGCAAATTGCAACAATAAACATGACACCAAAACATTCTTTATGGTGGCAGAGATCAAATAAAAGTTTTTTCTTCCTAAATCTACAATACAATGCTGTGCGAGCTCCAAAACTTTCCCTATATTGTTTAGGCAATGATATTTTTGGTGAGAATGATGAGCATTTTTCCAGGACTTGCTTTACAAACCCTTTAGATACTACATCTACATTCCATTTTTACATAACTAGGAAGTGAACACTTCCTAAGCACATGAATAATGTTGTACTGATTTTTAGTTATATGCCTCCATACATTGACATTCTCTACGAAACAAAACTAGGAGTGAACAGTTCCTAATCACCTATGCACAGTGGCAAATGCCACGGTGCATAGGTTCTTAGGAACTGTTCAGTAATATTAAAGGGCCAATGAGTTTGTAAAAAACATTTTGCTACCATTCACAAGCATTTTAGTCATTGGTAAATATCCCACCAAACTAGGGTGAACCGTTAGCGAAACAGAGTTTTTTTACAACATGCTTTTGGTGCCTTCAGATAATAGTATCCGAGCTTTGCCTGTTCTCTCTCTAACGTGTCTAGAAATGCTGGAGTTTTAATAACTGATAAGGCGGGAAATGTCAAAATATCCTTGCCGAAAATATTAATCACAACCCCATTTATAGTCATATGTACTTTCAGCTGTCAAAATCCGTTGGAATGTTTGTGATGTAATGGTTTTAATCTGCACTTCTTTGATCTCCCTTAGAGAATTGGAGAGGTCAAAAACACGAATTCTCTTTAGCTTCTGTAGGTGAATAAACAAAGTAAACCGCAAGCTACGTACAACACGATTATTTAGTAGTGCATGACTTTACAAGTGAAAAATCATTTCTTCAAAGTGAAGGGGATATAAAAAGGAAGAAATAATGGGGCATTACACAGCTAATACACACACAGCTACATGACACCATTCCTATATCTTTGTCTGATATTATTTGTGTACGAATCAATAATAAAAAAATATAGTCATGTAGCTTTGTGTGTCTTAGCTGTGTAGTGACCACTTCTTCCTTACTTTTAGCCATCCCTATGTTCCCTTGTTTATGCAAAAAAATGTTTTCCTCTTTCTTTGAAAAGCTCAGACAAACAACTGGAGAGCAACTAAGATGTTCAAATTTATAGACACCTGTTGTGTCCTGAATGTATACGCGACTCTTGCGAGGTTCCCCCCAAGAAAATTACGTAGTCTTGTGGAGCCAGCCTCGGTCAGGCTAGACAAAGCACAGGCAGAATGAAGACTGAGAGGCACGGTTTCCGGCACGACACTGCGTATGTGTAGGCTCTGTGCACAGTGTGCGTTGCCGCACACTGGCAAAGCTGACTGCTGAGCTAACGGCAAATGGTGTCATCCAGTGTCACTATGGAAAAGCAGCTTGTTACCCTCGGCGCGCGGTACGGTAGTTGGGTCTGTCTGTGTGTCTGTCTGTTACTCTACATTTCACTTCTCGAGTGTTTGTTACTCTCACAAAGGATATGACCTACTTAATGGGCAATGAAGGTCAGACATTTCGAACGGTTTTCTCTGAAACTGCTCCGTTGCAAAGCTAGAGCGCGAAAAAGCCAATATGCAAATACACAACGGACGGGATGGCTTACCACGGTCCGGTCGATCCGCGTGCTCTGCGTACGTCGGAGGCACCAGAAGATGCAACGCAGGGCGTGTATCGCCTCTTGCATGCTATCTAGTAGTGTAGTTAGCCCGCGTCATACTCTGCGCGAGCTGGCAAGAGACCACGAATGACAGCTAAAACTAAACCCAGCCCATCAATTAGTGGTACGGCGCCATTTATTTACGCGTGTGCATCACAATGCGCCGAGGGTTTGCATTAAAATGCTTTTCATTCTGCTATTTCTGATATAGTGACGTGTGACAGGTAGCTGTGCACACCTCTAACGAATCTGGAGACGTTTAATCAAAAATCAGCACTTAAACATGTTCCAATAAAGAGAGAGCAGGTCTGAAAAGAATATGACACGAAAATTGTGAAATCGCGTGTGAGTGAATTCTTGTTTGGAGAACTGAAGGCAAGTATGAGGCTTTTGAGTGCATATATGGGCCCAAAGACGATTGCTTGTGTGTTTTGAAGGCCTAGCAAAGTCATTCTCACTGTGTTTTGAAGCTTTTGTCGCTCGTAAGAATTGACCCCTATATACAGAGTCTACCGGCGCTTGTGAAAGAATTGAGTTAACTGAAATAATTTTTGTTATGCAATATAAATAACTTACTTGTGGTGTGGGAGTAACATGAGTCTGCAAGTAATAGGAAGAGAAGTGTACTTACAAATAAACAAAGCCAGCCTCGGTCAGGTTCACTCTAACATATGTACACTACAGAGGTTAATTCTTCACAGAAAATAAGCTGTTATGCGTCTGGCAGAGACAAGAATAACTATGAAACAGCTAGGGATTGTCAGTGCTAGAAAAGCTGATAAGCAACTATAGGAAAGCCAAGCTAGTTAAAAGGGGTAAATAGGAACATGTAAGGAGCTAGTTATTTGTAGGATTAAGCCCTATTACTTCATTAGCTCAGTGGGTAGAGCGCTCTACCTAGCATTGTAGGTTTGAATTTCACCCAAGGCGGAATGATTTACTTGCATTTGCCTTGTCTTCACACCTTGCATATACTCGATTCGCAATAGTTCTTGGTTTGGGAGTGTGTTGGTCTGTCTTACTGTTACCAAGTTTTCTGCAAAGCCTATGGCTACCATCCCAACAGCTCAAAAACGTAATTACCTCATTGTAAAAGAGGAACATGAAAGCAAAACAAAAGATCTCTTTGCCGACACTGATGTTCACATAACCATCAATGGCAAGCGCCATTTAGGGGCCGCAATTGGTGCAAAGTCCTTCACTGAAGAGTATGTTTCCAGGAAAGTAGGTGAATGGGTTAATGAGATCAAGAGTCTGTCAACAATTGCCCTCACCCAACCTCATGCAGCCTACGCTGCTTTCACACATGGCCTCTCCAGTCACTGGACGTACATCTCCAGGACCATTCCTGAGATACAAGACTTGCTCCAGCCCCTTGAGACAGCTATTCACCAGCATTTCATCCCAGCACTCACTGGCCGAGAAGCTTGCTCTGCTTTGCAACGAGACCCCCTAGCATTTCCCACCAAACTGGGCAGAATGGGACTGGCTAATCCCACGTCCAATTCTTCTCATGCTTTTCAAGCATCTCTACGCATCACAGCTCCACTTGTAGCTCTAATTGCATCACAGGATCTCCACCAGACTGTAGAGAAAGCCGACCAACTAAACATAAAGAAACAAGTGCATTCGAGGAAGTAGATCCTCTCGCCACCGCCCAGTCAGTGAGCTCAACATTGAACTTGCTGCTGCAGAGGGACATGTTCCCTCTGATATGTAATGTCTCTGTTTTTTTGTTGTTGTTACCACAAAAAATTGTTTTCCATGCAACTGTGCACAACAAGCTGGCGACGCCAACAAGTTCAGAGCTACACGACTTACATAATATTTTACACTCACAGGAGGATGCAGGGAGTTTTTAGTGAGCGGAAGCGGCATACGATGACTGTATCTGCACGGATTCCACATGTAACATCTATGTAGTAGCCTAGCGATCTTAGAACCTGCACCTTGGAACCATGAAGATTGGAAAGAGGTACAGCCTCGGTCAGGCATTGAAGAGCGCAGTGAATGCTGCCGAATGGAGTTCCCACCTGGTTAGATCACCCGGAGAAGGCAGCATATTCATTGAAATCAAGCGTGTAATCCAAACGCATGTGCAGATGAACAATGTACGGTCGTACATAAATGTATAGAAAATCGCACCATTCGGTCCAGTAGGTTAGCTTGCTCCCGCTCGCCAATAACACTGTGCTTAAAGGTTATGGCGCAAAAAACAAGTCAATTGCTGGATACCTTAACCAGATTCTGGACTGTAGCAGAATGAGAAGTTAAAATGGATAGTGGGAATAAAACCATGCTATGCCTAAGTCCACTTGTGTAGCTAGCCCGTGCAAGACAGAGCAAGCTAACAAAGCAATACATGTAAATCAAAAGTGTATCAATTGCTGGAAATGCACATGTGAATAGGTGTTGCAATGCTATTATGTTATTGCACCGAGTTTGCACGTTTTAGTGCTTTTCTTATCTCTGACCAATGCAAAGTCAATTACAAAAGATACATCACACATATATTTACCTTCACTTCTTTCGTTTTACATTCTTTGGGCTCTGCTTGGTCTGCACATAACACAGGTATATAGTATATAGTAGAAGTTTGCTTCGATCTTAATCTAGGCTGACTTTATTAAACAAAGTTGCTATTATCTTATGGAACTCTCATGTGACGAAGGGGCCAACTACACAAATGGCATTTTGTACATGACTCCATATTAAGGACAAAAGCTAAAGATGCACACTTCAAAAATGTGAAACCTACCTTCTGCTTTGAAGGTCGGGATATTCACCAACTAACAAAGAAAAAATCATCAATATCAGATATTTGTAGCCCAGCACACACTCAGATCAAAGGCGCTGAGAAGGATAATAGTTCTGCATAGGCCCACTGTGTTTAATGTTAATATTATTAATTGTTAATCCACCCAAGGTCAGGAACAAAATCATTAATAACCTGGTAACGGGTGTAATAGCAATGATGTATAAACCCTGCGTTCTCGCTAAACAAAGTACATGAAAACGGCTGTTACTGTAGTTCTGAACACAGGTTTTGAAGTACATCGTGGCGGCCCAGTACACGAAGCACAGCGAGCGAGTCAAACCCTGAGCTTGAGCAGTGCCAGTGCATTGACTGCCACTACCTGCGAAAATACCAGGGGAATACTATGCTCGCGGATGCTCAAGTTTGGGAAACATCTCCAAGGTTTGCACAGCTCCTCTCCAGCCTGGGCTTTACCTCCACAGAAGAAAGAGTTTCTCGTGCCAAAGTCCCAGTCTGCCATGATGTACACGAATACAAAAGTGAACCTGCCAAAAACGCAACCTCACTAAAATGGGTTTGACTAGGATACAAACCAGTTTACCGCATACATTTCTATAGTAGGAAGGAGTACAAGGGATAAAACCTATGCAGTAACGTATTGTAACCATAACCAAGTAGCTGGCACAGTGAGCTACAACTTCAATGTGCCATGGTAGCTAATTATTCAAAGCCACAGTGAACAAAAAAATAATATTTAGCAGAGAGAACACTACGTAACTCAATGGCCTTGTAACTTGATTTGCAAGTGAGGGTATGAACTGAAGAAACTCAGGACACTTTTACTGAAAAATTCCTTCACATGCAAAAGTGCTGGAATGAATTTTAAAATGTGTAGGAAGAATGGCGAAAAGTGTCGAAAAGAAGTGCAGGAAGAAACGAAAAAATCTTCCTGCAAAATCCCTGTGTTTGTAACATGTGCAGGAAGATTCCTCATTTTCCTCACGTACATAAGCAAGTTGTGCCGGTATATCCAACATTTGCTGGAAATATTTTCGGCACATTCCCCATACATTATGATAAGGGCTCCTTATTCAGTGTTGCTTGTGTAGTGGAATATGTGCACGAGAGCAAGTTATGCCTCTGTTTAATCTGCAAACTTGAACAAGTAATCCCTGTCTAGTCTCCTTCATATTTAACAACCATTCTAAAATAATTACCTTTCCTCTGTTTATAGCTACGTATGCTTGAGGCATAGTGAAAGTAGCATTAATGACCCTACCGCTCGCTGCTCACAATTTTGCTTTTCACAGTACACAAATGAACAATTAAAGGACCCAGAATAAGCAAGTTATAGGGATAAATACCATTGATTGCCTCGGGCAGTTTGTGGTGTTTACAAACTTGTTGTTTTGATGAACTTACAAAGCATTTGTGTACCAAGTTCTATCTAGGGATTAATTATTTAACACAGTTTTTGTCTATACCATAATGCATAGCCAAGAGGTATCATTTGTTGTTTTAAATGCTCTTGCATTGTACTTCCTTGTGACTTAGAAAAATTATGTATATTATAATGAAAAGCAATAAAGTGCAAACCCTCAGCGAAGACGCGCACACTCGCCATATAGAGAAGGGTTCCATGTGGCACAGTTGAGGAAGACCGACCTAAACAGCGTTCTGTGAAAGGCTGCAGACGAGGTAAGCATGCGCGAGGCACACCATGTATTTTAGCGGCTTGGTAAACGTGAATTTTAGCCTATGTGAAAACGGGATATGTTACGGAGATTTTACGGAATCTCTCCTGCATGTGTGCCCATAAAAAGGCCTGGGAAATGAAAACGCACGCGCAGAAGTACACGCATGTACTACTAATTGATGGGCTGGGCCATTATACCGGTCTACCGACTCGTGGTCTCCTACCTCAGGTCACAGAGTGTCGGTAACGGGATTGCTACACGACTAGAGAGTCGATACACGCCCTGCATCGCAACTTCTGGTACCTCCAAGGTATGCAGAGCAAGCGCATTTGGTCGAGGTAAGCTAGTGCTAATTAACCCTCGGCGCGCATGCGCAGGGAGGGTTACTTAGTTGGGTTTGTCTGTGTGTCTGTCTGTTACTCGTCATCTCATTTCTCGAGTGTTCGTTCGTCTCACAAAGGATACCACCTACTGAACGGGCAATGAAGGTCAGAAATTTCGGACGGTTTTCCCTGAAAACGCTCCGTTGCAAAGAAATCCATCATTATGTGCTTGAGAAGGAGCTTTAACTGAATGAAAATCTAGACAGCTGAGTGATGAAGCTAGGATGGCAAGTAATTGACGGTAATGGAGAGCAGCATAACACTACTTTGGATGCCCATATCCCTTTTATCTTAATTGTTATTGAGCTTTATAGGAAGCTTAGGAACGCATGTCGGCTCACAGACATGGTCTTACGGCTCTGTGAGCGCAGCTCTACTTAGTACCAAACAAACAGTCCTCTACTACCATTCTAAACTAGAAGGATCGCATAGCAAGCACAAGCCAATTAAATAAGCACCTAAAATGTTTTTACACTACAGATAACATATACCAGATGACTAACTGCACAGATAGACGATGTACCAACGTAGATATACAAAATGGTACCGTTTTGACTACAAGGTGTTGTTACTTCCACTTGCCAATAATGGACATGCGCATTCCTGAGGGTGAAGAACAGGCTTATGTTTTGAATAATTTCTGCTAACATTGACGTATAACGGAACACCCAAACAGAAATTGAATGATAGCTCCTAAGACAGGCACATTACGAGTTGGAAGAGTTAGCAAAAGTAGACATGAAAATATATAACATACATTCGATATCATCGGAGAAACAAATACATCGCCGGAATCTTCAGAATTCTTTTCCATAACTTTGGGTTCACTTCCTTGTGTTCCAACATTCATCCACGAAGGATAAGAACCAAAGAAGGTAGCATATGTAGCAGGAAACATTGGATCAAAGATACTAGGCATCCCTAAAAGGGACCCAAGGAAAGCCAATTCAGTCATGCTTTCGGCAAGCTCCTGCAAGAAAAAGAAAAAACACATTAATGATGGATTGACTGACAATTACCAACTATTATTGTATTTTGCGTGGGCGAATCAAAGGCGCCGCCAGTACTATATTCATCATACAGAAAATTTTTTTTATGAACTGTACTATATCGCGCGGAACTGTACTATATCACACGAACTGTACTATATCCGCGGACTAGCGTACGCTTTGCGGGAATGATATTACATACAGTTTTTGTCAAAGAGGTAGCAAGAGCACAAGTGAAAAGAACAAATGCTCAAACTTGACATCCCAGGTTTAAGATCTATAACAATATACCTAGGATGTGTTGATACTTGTACGCTAAGTACTCAGGATCTCGTCGGCGTAGAAGTCAGAGTACTCACTCACATTGACTAATTTCTGCTGCCTACCATTTGTAGCTCTCCAACAGTACAGTGTACCCGGGAAGCACGAGTTCGTGGGTTCTAATAACCTGAGTTTTCTTTGTTTTTTCACCTCTCCTTTAAACGTGCACATTTTCTTTCAACCCAAAAGCTGTGAGAGTGGATTCAAGGCACGTGAAGTAACCCAGCGAAGAATACATTGTATCAGCACTTGTAATTTGCATAGGGATACATATAGTTGCACCATGAGTAGTGCTTAGAGCAAAGTTAGACATGATACTCTTTCTACCTTAATGACTTGTGGTGTGCCAAGTTGAGATAGGCCATTGCTAATTTGCAGTTTGAATGCCATCACTCTTAAACCGAAACTCAACCTATGACCTTCGTTGATGCTGAATAAGTAATTTGTGCCATGAATAATGCTCCGACAAATGAGACAGTCAGACAGAAACACAGACCAAGTACTAAAACTAAGGGATAAAAAGGGAAAATGTAGAAATGAGGAAAGGGATGGAACATACAATCTGCACACAATGTGGCTGACACTATCAATGCCTGACACAATTGCAATATCATTGTGTCAATACGTGCTTCAGATCAGATAATGCATGTACCTCCAATTTAAGGGAAAGTGTTTCTATGCAATGATTTGGCACAAAAAAAGATGTTTCTGCCATACACCTTGAATTTTACAGAAATCACATGAAAACAAGCCAATTTACAAGCTAAAAAATCATGGTATAAATAGTTTAGCTAATGGGAAAGAGCTCGAACAAAGAATTATGGATTAGCTTGCTATGGAAACCAAGGTGATAGTTGCGCTCAGAGCACACGTAGCATGAAACGAGGGTGTGGTCGATGGCACGGCACGGGCTATCCAAGTCGAAGGCCGAAGGCAGGTGGCTTGCTGAATACTGCTTGCACGGCCTATACCGCTACGTCTCCAACGTTAGCAAGTAAGAAATCGATGGCCAGGGAGATGCTGGTAAGCCCGCACCATCCGGAACACACGTCCGTTTGTTCATGCATATATACGCTGAAAGATGCGCTGCCCAGGCGCCGGATTCAAAAGGTAGTGGTCACAATGAATTCCTCGGGCCATGTGTAGCGCCCTCGCTGCACTAGGGTAACTACATCCGGCCTCGGGTTTCGTAGTAACCACGAACCCATCTTCTAACCAACATTTTCTCCACTCTAGTGAGTAACACCCATCACCAACATTGATCTTAATTTAGATTAGAAAGTTTGAAGAGGGGCTAAATACCAAAGTAAAGCATAAGACATTTAACTAGGTGGTAGAGTTCAAAAAGTACTTGCATGGGAAAAGTGATGCTTGGTCTAGATTAATGTTTATGTTCAGGTCGGGCACGCATGGACTAAATGAGGAACTGGGTAGGCATAGGAGGAGGGAGGGTATGAAGGAGTGCCTGTTGTGTGATGATGAGTGTGAAAGTGTGAGTCATGTGCTGTGGGAGTGCCGAGCATATAGTAGTCTTAGGAGCAATTTCTTAGTTGCCCTGCAGGGGAAGCTTGGGGATGATGGGTTTGAGCAATTCCAGTCGCTTGATAGTTTCAGGAAAGCATCCTTTATTAACCCTCGGCGCGCATGCGCAGCGAGGGTTACGGTACTTGGGTCAGTGTGTCTGTGTGTCTGTGTGTCTGTTACTCTCAATCTCACTTCTCGGATGTTTGTTCGTCTCACAAAGGATACCACCTACTGAACGGGCAATGAAGGTCAGAAATTTCGAACGGATTTCTCTGAAAACGCTCCGTTGCAAAGCTAGAGCGCAAAAAAGCCAATATGCAAATACACAACGGCTTACTACGGCATGATTGACCCGCGTACTCTGCGTACCTCGGAGTCACCAGAAGATGCAACGCAGGGCGTGTATCACCTCTCGCATGCTATCTAGTTAGCCCGCGACAGACTCTGCGCGAGCTGGCAAGAGACCACGAGTAACAGCTAAAGCTAAACCCAACCCATCAATTAGTGGTACGGCGCATGCGTTTACTTACGATTGTGGGTCACAGTTCGCCGAGGGTTTGCACTTCAGTGCTTTTCATATTGGGTAGTGAGCTGTGGGAGGATAAATTTGGTTCTTTGCTTCGCCTTGTTAAAGGTTTTATTTCGGATGTTTGGGAGCTAAGAAAGGTTAGGTTATACGGCGATAGTCCCTGTGTACAACAGACCCAGTCTCAGATTGCGTCTGGGGAGCTGCAGGGTGTCGCTGGTGGAAGGGGTGAGTTGAGGTGTCTGGGAGGTGAGACAGACACCGCATGTTCATATGGTGTATGTTTGTTTGTAAACGGTTCCGCCCATTGCTCTGGGTGCGTGGTCTATGGCCCTAGTGCTATGGCAGCCACCTGAGTATTATTATTCAGACAATAGCATACTATCATATTGCCTAGGAGATTTGTAACATGCTCACATTGTGTGCAGGTTATGTATCCCATCCAAATCTTGCACCACTTTTGTGTGAGGAAAGCAGACCTTTTCTAAAATACTCACAATGACACACATAGTTATACCAAACTAACCATTGAGGAATCCTCTGAAACAGGGTCATGACCTTCATCACCTTCATTATTAGCTTTCTTTCTTGGGTCCCTCACTACCCGTAAAGGAGATAAACTACCTCTACTCTGAGACTCAGGTAATGGAGGTGTATCAGTAGGTGTATCAGAAACCTGTGGAAAAGAATTTACTGCATGTGTTGATGGTGATGCATACGTACCTTTGGTGGAGGATGAAAATTTCTTGCCTTTGCTCCTGTACCAATTCCAGCTACTGTCATTTGTGACGCTAACAATCTTGTTAGATGAGAAACCTAAAAGTTAAATGAACAGCATATATACACTCCAGCACACAACTAAGCACAAGCAGATAGAAGAAAGAAGGGAGTGTGAAACAGCGCAGCAAATTGTAATGGCTATTACTTTGTAACTGTGTGAGAGTGTGGGGGAACTCTTATGCTTGTGTGTACTGTGTTGTACAGAGAGAACCCTGAGGGAGGAGATGTGAAAGCACGACAAGCAGCTCGTGGCTGAGAGAGTGTTACGTGATGTGGACGCACAGACGGGAAGGGGAGGTGCGCCAACAAGCAACCCAGATGAAAGAGATGAACCACAGCTTATTAGAGACTTTGAAGACTGGTGTTGGTGATGGGAAAACAGCATAAGGAAATGAAGTTAATCTGGTTGTCAAAAAAATCAGTGACAAAGAGAGGAACATTGAACAAATTCTCAAAAACATACAAAGAGACAACCGCCGCCATCAAGCTGGTTCAAGAACTGTCTGGAATGAAGTACTGAGCTTATCTGCAGCAGCCGACTTCAATGAAGTGAGGAAACCCATTGATGGAGGCCTATGAAGCACTTAGCCCAACTGCAGCAGCAGACTACAAGAAAGTATAACGGCTATTTTCGGAGATATGATACGAGTGAGAAGACACCAGAGCCTGCCACTCCAGACTGACGCGAAACAAGAAAAGCTAAAGCAGGGAAAACAAGACTCCCTAAATTGCTACAACTACAACCAGAGAGGAAACCTTACAAGAAACTCTACTGCAATGACAAGATCGTTCATGAAGTTGATGTGGAGAGTGATGCTACGTACTCCCATAGGGATGGAGGTGGGGGTGTGGGGTAGGGCTGTGGTAGGGGAGGTCTTAGAGAGGCGTGGTGAGGAAAAGGTAAAGAGGTGTAGGGGCAACAGGGGAGAGAAAGCTAGAGAAAGGGAGTGGGGATAGAGAGGTTTTGAAAGGGGGTGCAGGTTCGGGCAGGGCAAGGGCAAATTCGTGAGGAGTGGTTCTACTGTGGTGTGCCGCTCAACAGACGCGGTACCAAAGGACAACACAGGTTGCTATCACATGATGGTAAGTGAGGAACTCCTTTCATACAGGGAGGGTTCTGAAAATCGGATGTGCTCATGGGGATGTACGTACGTACACTCTTGATAATCTGAAGCTGGAATTGGATGACAAAGAGGTGGATGTTGTAGCAGCTGTGTCGATCAAATCCGTTAACTCCTCCAGACCACCCCTTCCTCAAAAAAGGTGATTACCAGGCAGTCATGGTAACCTGAGGACAGGCCAGAAATACTTCGGCAGTGAAGAAATTACCGCCAGAAGGACCAGCAGATTGACATCAAACTCAAAATGGTCCTGCCTCCAAACCCTCACCTGAATAAGAACTTCAACTCTTCCATCTAATGTAGATGGCAACTTCTCTGAGAACCAGACACACTAAGTAACTGACTAGGTAGAAGAGAGAAAAACTTCAACAATTAGGCATTGTGTGGGCCAATGAAACAAACCAAACCAACCCAAAAATCTTGAGGGAACAACTGGAAAAGTTGAAGGACATGCACACGAGACTGTCAGATTGTCTGTGAATGAGAGCATTTATTTCAAGAAAAAGCCTTTTTGTATTTTGGCTGGAGTTATGAGCTGCTGGACACCTGTGTGTGTAGAAATTGGTTGCTACAAGCTGGCTCACTCGGTACCAATGTCCGGTCACCTCGACAAGAATAGGTGAGCGGCAGCGGCAATGAAATCGACCCATGCACCAAGACATTGCTAAGTTCTGTTGTGGCTGTGCAGAATGTCGAAAGGTAGAACGTTCAGCCTATATGGTGCTGATACTAATTATCATGGAGCAACTCCGTATGGTCATGATTGGCAAAGAAGCCGTTCTGGCAACAAGTATGTGCTTGTAATCTGCAACACGATACCCAGAAGTGATCGCTGTCAAGAATACTGACACACAGTTCAGCAGTTCACCAGAATTAGAGTACCATACAAGACATTGATAAACCAGTGGTCCAGTTTCGAATAACAGCTGTTAAGTGAGCTGTACTGTCCTCTCCATGTAAACTCCAGCCCGAACCACTCCTAACAGATCAGTTAAGTGGTCTGTCTAGCTACGTATAACAGCCCATTCATCTTCGTTTGGACATATGTAAGCATACTCTAAGAGCAGCTCATCCACAGCTTAATGTACCACAAGAAGATCTTGATGTGCAGTAAATATTCGTGTGAGACCATTACCCATGAGGGGTAAAAGCAATGCGCTCGGTATATCAAATGGCAAACAAGATAATACAATGTCCCCACCCCATTTCAGACTCATCCCCTACACAACTGTGTTTTTATTCCCAACCGTATCATCGGCAAGATAAATTATGCTGCTTATCTCAGTAATGTAGAGAGGGCGGAGCCCCAGAAAAGGTGCAACCCCCACTAAGGGGTGTGTGGCAACACTTCCAACAACTCCTGCACAATGGTTTGGATTTCGGTGACAGCGGCTCCTGACAACACAGTCTCCGGGAACGACGTGGAGGGAGAGGCACAGTGGTAGCCATGTGCGGTAGAGAAGCTCACCAGTGGTTTGTTTTTGTTTTTTTATTTAAGGTATACTTACAATGTTTCAACATATCTTAAGAGGTGTAGAGGGGTGAGAGAAGGTAATGTGGACTTCGAACAGAGATTATCTTGCTACGTTATCATGAAACCCTGTTAAAATTGACACTGACCTGTGCGTCTGTACCAGCAGCAGCAATAGGTGTGTACGAGTTCCGAAATGTTTTAGGCATAAGAAGAGGAAGACTTTTTATACTTGCCATTACCAAATCTGTAACTGCGTCAGGTGTCAGATGTGACTTTAAATCTATTGAAAATATGGATGCCTATATCATAAACAAGTAAATAAAAAATTCCTCGAATTAAAGAAGTGTGGAATATAGGGATGCCATAAAAAGTAAGGAGACAAGACAGGAGGGATGACCTGGCTAGTGATCGTGATGCAGTAGGATGATGGCTACATACTTTGAACTGACATCACTTGCTCCTGTAAAATTTCCCCCACACAAGCCCTCTATTGTCGCGAAGTACGAGTGTGCTCCCTTGTATGATGCACAGCTACGATTTATTTCATAAGTGCATTACACAGGTCGTAAGACTTCTACATTTGCTCAACTAACCAGTTTTACAATGCTGCGTTCTTGGCCATCTACATACAGAATCCTTTCACCATTGTTCTCACACTTCACTAAAGGTGGCGACAATATAGGGCTTGTGTGGAGGAAATTTTACAGGAGCAAGAGCCATGATCCATTTTTAATTCGAACACTTTTTTTATTTACTTGTCTCCTTCCTTTTTTCTCTGCATTCATGTTTACATTTTGATACTAATGATGCATCTGTGTACAAAGTTTTATCATTCTGGGTGTTTGCTCTACCTAGTTAGCACATTATATTTGTGTATATCATCATGTACGTATGGCCTGGGGCTATTTTTTACAAACAAATTAATATGTTCTTGCACACCGGGACACGGATTCCAATATTTGTGCGAAATTTCATCTCCATATCGTAAGTGGTTTTTGAGATACGCTTGTCTAAACTGAACAACAACAACGAGAAGAAGATAGGTCATCCTTTCTTGTCAAAGTGGAATGTAGGGATGCCATAAAAAGCAAGGAGACAAGAAAGGATGACCTAGGCATAACCTAGCCATTTTTCGCTGCACAAACACATTTTACTAATAAAAACTTGTAAATGATGTTTGTGCCTATAACTTGCTTAAACTTGGTACACCGATGTACCATACTAACAGTTCATTGAAACAGAAATTACAAGGTTGTAAACAACAACAAACAGCCTCAGGCAAAAAAGGCTTTTAAATTGTGTCAGTGCCTATAACTTGCTTACGTATGACGCGTCCTCTCACAATGAAACTTGGTGCACTGATATAATGTGAATGACGACAAAATGTCTGAGGCGATAGCTTAAGGCCCCTAATGTTACTTTTATGCCCAAAAGTATCCCCTTTTTATTGCACACCATGCATTAACAACAAACAGCCTAAGGCAATAAAAACTTGTAAAATGTGTTTGTGCCTATAACTTGCTTATGGTGGGTCCTCTAACAATGAAACTTGGTACACTGATGTACCATGATGAGAGTTCATCGAAACAGAACTACAAGTTTGTAAACAACAACAAACAGCCTCAGGCATGTAAATGATGTTTGTGCCTATAACTTCCTTATGGTGGGTCCTCTCACAATGAAACTTGGTACACTTATTTACCATGATAAGAGTTTATGGAAACAAATTACAAGTTTGTACACAACAACAAACAACCTCAGGCAATAAACTTTTGTTTGTATAAATATTACATGGCAAAGCTACGTAGCTAGCTGTGCATATCACTAAGTACGGTAGTAAATAAAAATCCTTCGAATTAAAAAAGTGTGGAATATAGGGATGGCATAAAAAGCAAAGGGATGACCTAGTGCATTAGTACTGTGGGATGATGGTTACACCTTCAAACTGACATTGCTTGCTCGAGTAAATTTTCCTCAACACAAGCCCTATATTGTCGCGAAGCATGAGTGTGCTCCCTCATAGAATGATTCATCTCCTAAGCACGTGATGCACAGGCGGCTCCTCAGTTTTTGGTTGTGACTGCATTGTGTGCAGTCTATGACTTCAGTGTTCGCTCAACTAATGATGAGTTTTACGTACAATGCTGTGTTAGTGGCCCTCCAGAGAATCCCTTTACAGACTGGTCTTATTATTCTTGAGAGAGGGGACTCGACTGAAGAGTGCCGGTTAAATGCACGGTCATTATAATCTCTTGCTAGCACGAGTGATCTCTATTGTATGATGTGCAGCTATGACTCGTTTCTTATGCACGACTGGATTGATGTGTCTCAGTCTCACCATTGTCCTCACACTACACAAATTCATGTTGTGAGAAAAGTGGTGACACCATAGGGCTTGTGTGGAGATTTACACGAGCAAGCAATGTCAGTATGAAGATGTAACCATCATCACACTGTACTAATGCACTAGGTCACTACCGTACTTAGTGATAATATTTCACCTAGCCAACAATATAGGGAATGGGTGATGGGGTCAGGGTGTCAGCAAGCTCTAATTTGGTCATTAACAATGCTTATGTATCACATCCCTATCTTGTCTCACTTTCTTTTTACACCATCCCTATACGTATGCCTCTTTTTTAAATTCACAGGATTATTAATTTACTTCTCTCCACTCGTTTTTATATACTACTACGTATATCTCTGTGAAAGGGGGCAAGCCCCCTATAAAAATTAATAAGAGAGAAAGATGCCTGTTGTCGTCATGGAAATGATTTAATACGCATGCGTACCAGAAGCCATTTGTTTTTGTTCAAACAAGAGGTGGTCGTCATGCATACCAAGTTTCATCTCCATGAGTCCTACAGTTAGCAAGTGTAGAAGTAAATGCCTGAGGCTATTTTCGTTGTTCAAACAATGTGGTCGTCATGGAAACGATGTAATACGCATGCATACCAAGTTTCATCTCCATGCGTGCTATCGTTAACAAGTTTGAGGAGTGAAGAAGTAATTTTAAAGTAAAGTGCCTGAGGCTATTTGTTGTAGTGGTTGTCATGGAAACGATGTAATACACATGCGCACCAAGTTTCACCTCCATGCATGCTAGTTTGAGGAGTGAAGAAGTAATTTTAGAAAAGTGCCTGAGGCTATTTGTTGTTGTGTCGTCATGTTATACACAAGTTTCAAGAGTGAAGAAGTAATTTTAAAGTAAAGTGCCTGAGGCTATTTGCTGTTTTCAGGTTGTAATGGAAACGATGTAATATGCATGCGTACCAAGTTTGAGGAGTGAAGAAGTAATTTTAATGAAAAAGACTATGTGATTGTTATGTAGTTGTCATGGAAATGATGTAATACGCATGCGTACCAATGTTCATCTCCATGCATGCTACCATTAGCGAGAATTCCCGAGTCCATTTGTTGTTGTTCAAACAATATGTTGTCGTCATGGAAACATGGTGTTGTCATGGAAATGATGTAATACCCCATGCGTACCAAGTTTCACCTCTATGCGTGCTACCATTAGAAAGTTTGAGGGGTGAAGAAGTCAATTTAAAGAAAAGTGCCAGAGCCTATTTGTTGTTGTTTACAACAAACATACGATGTTGTGATTTTGATGTTGGTGATTGAATACATTAACACTAAGTACGGTAGTACTTAGTATACAAGTAAATTAAACATCCTGCGATTTTAAAAAGGTGGCATATAGGGATCGTATAAAAAGAAAGGGAGACAAGATAGGGATGGTGTTTGTGGAAGCAAAGAGATGCTAGCGAGGAGTTAGGACTCCCACAGGTCATTACAACAGCCCTATATCGTCGTATCGGTGCTTTACTACTTCCTCGTGAATATATCAGCCAACCTTGCATACTTGAATTTTGTTTTCTTGCGTTACACACTTTTTCCATGTTTCCATGGATATACATGTATATCCAATGTTATGGGCAGCTGATTACACTTCCACCTAAATGCGCACTCCATGGAAATGTAGCATGACAAATCTATGAAAGGTAATTAGTAAGTACTTCATTACCTATAGCAATATTCTACAGACTCTCTCATCACTCCCACTCCCACCCTACGAAGAAGATTGAAAACTTTCCCTATCATAGCCCCATACATCTATGATGCTAGGTACTCCCACCGTACGACGATATAGGGCTGTTGTAATGACCTGTGGGAGTCCTAACTCCTCGCTAGCATCTCTGTGCTTCCACAAACACCATCCCTATCTTGTCTCCCTTTCTTTTATACGATCCCTATATGCACTCTTTTTTTAAATTCGCAGGATTTTTAATTTACTTGTACAAACTTTCTTTCACATAGCTCTTACCAATTGTGAGTTACACCGACACATCTAGTATGCCAATTAAAATGTATTGCCTGGGGCACTTTTGTTGTTGTTTACAGTAAACAACATTGTTTACAAACAAAAAAGTATGACGTTGCCCATGTGGTTATCGATATGTACATTCCTAAAAAATTTCATGGCTTTCTCTCTTTCGGTTTTTGAGTTATGCTGGTTGAACAGGAAGAAGAAGAAGATGAACAAAACTCCCTATCATAGCCCCATACATCTATGATGCTAGGTACCATGCCTATCCCTATCACTAAGTACGTAGTGATAGGGATAGGCATGGTACCTAGCAGGCATGGTACCTAGCATCATAGATGTATTGATAGGGAGTTTTGTTCATCTTCTCCTTCTCCTTCTTCTTCTTCAGATTCAACACCCATAATTCAAAAAAGAAACAACATACAGTAATCAAATTTTGTAAGAATGTAGAGATATCCATCACCCGAAGAGACTGGTCGTACTTACGTATTTGTTTGTAAACAACAACAAATAGCCGGTACCACGCATGGAGATGGAACTTGGCACGCATGTGTGTAACATCGTTTCTATGACGACCACAACAACAAATAGCCACCTTTTTTCACAAGCCTCCAAAACAAGCTTTAAAATTATGTCCACTAAATTCCACTTTTTATGTTTACCATAAGCAAATGCTTACGGGCTTACCTGCTGCTGTCATTTCTACAGCTTCAATATTGCTGTATCCCGTTCTAGAGTCTTGAGATTCTTCAAACTGTAAACTCCCAACTGCATCAGGCTGTAAAAGCAAAAATTACATCTACACAGTACCCGACTTTAAATATTCTAAACGAACCTTTATTCTTTTTCCAGGAATGAAAATATCACTGTCAGTTCTGAATAATAATTGAATACTTACCCCGGAAAGCAAACTTATAATGCAGAGCGCAATCAGATTGGTCAGTGACCTTGTAAACAAGACCGGAAAAATGCCACATCCAATTCATTATAAGTCACAAGCATTACTGCACTGCAAAATATCGACGCCAAAAAACTTTATATGTAAGTAACAGATATGTGCATACACCCTTACTCTCATGAACATTTACCTTGTTCTCTTCAATTTTGGAGAATTCTTTAATATCTGCAAGTTAATAATGTTACACATTGAGAGTTAAACTATCCCTACGAGTGCAAATAAGGTTCTTAATATCTCATACGCAACCTCGTAGCTTTTCTTAACATGAAAGCTTGATACTAACCTTGTTCACTAACAAGTTACACACAATTTAGGAAATGTATGCTGTATCTTTAATGGGAATTAGTGATATCTTAAGGGGGGTACAGTGACATGACAGCATTTTTTTTTGTTGGTAGGTTGAATTTTACTATGCCAAGGGCTGCCAAATTAATATATTCATGTTTTCAGGTCCCATTTTTTTAACCCTCGGTGTGCATGCGCAGAGAGTGTTACAGTAGTTGGTTTGTCCGTCTGTCTGTCTGTCTGTCTGTCTGCCTGTGTCGACGCTTATTCTGGCACTACAGGCTACGAGGCGGCCTTAGCGATACCAGCGGCTTCAGAAATACACGAGCCTTAAAAATAATGGCGATTTTCCTGAAACGACCGCGTTCGAGAGATATGCCGTGAAAACAAGTGAAAAAGCCAATATGCATTATCGCACTGGACTTACCGCGACCTGATCCGCTCGCTCTGTGTACCTTGGGGGCTCAGGAAGTCACAACGAATGGCATGCATCGATGCTATCTACGGCTGTAGCTAGCCCGTGTCAGACTCTCCGCGAGCTACTAGCGGGAGACCACGAGTAAAACGGATACAATAGCCCAGCCCATTAATTAGCAGTATCGCGCATGCGCAGTTCGCCGAGGGTTTCCAGTTTAGTGCTTTACATATGCATAGGAGCAGGAAAAAAACATTAAATGGAAGTCGCAAGGATGTTCGCACATACTTGCACAATTGCAGTGGACGGATTTTATTGGTGTAAGTTTGGACCAACTTGTTGGGAGGCAAAAAATTCCTACATGTCCTGTTCCATGCTCAGGCATGTCAGCTACATTTACATGGAACAGGATATCAAGCTCCCAACAAGTTGTCAAACCGTTACGCATGTATGTGCAAGTGTGTGTGTACCTTGTATTTAATGCACATTTGCAGATTTTTTCTGCTCCCTTAGAAATGTATGGGACCCCTAGTCCATTACCTCTCGGCACGCATGCGCAGCGAGGGTTACTGTAGTTGTCGTGTGTGTCTGCCGTTCCACAACATCTCACTTCACGAGCCATCAATTGCTCTACAAACAATAGCATGTATTCAGCGTCAGATAAAGGTCGACAAATATGTAGGATATTCTCTGAATCTGCTGCGTTCGAGAGTTATGGCGTGAAACACGAGTGAAAAAGCCAATATGCTGATGAAACAGGCTTACCTTGAGCGGATCCACTTGCTCTGTGTATCTGGAAGGCATAAGAAGTCACAACGAAGGGCATGTATCGACTCCCGTATGCTATCTAGCAGCCAATGTCAGGCTCTCCGCGAGCTACTAGCAGGAGACAACGAGTAAATGCATACTATAGCCAAGCCCATTAATTAGCAGTACTGTGCACGCGCAGTTCGCTGAGGATTTGAACTTCAGTGCTTTTTCAAGAATATATTAATGAGGCATCAAACAAAGCCAGAAAAATCAGGAAAAAATATTATTATTCTTCCTTGGCATAACCCATCAAGTTGAAAAATGTTGTCATTATGTGAAAGAATTTTGGCGACATGTAGTGGGTTACACAGGGCCGTATCGAAGAGTACGATGGCATGAAAAGGGATTGGTTGCTTTACATGGAACGCGTAATATTTTTTTACTGAGGCTGTCTGAAATATGCTGAACACTGGTAGTAAGGAAGAGAAGCATCTCAAGATGTTGGGCAGGTGCCTAGCCATCTCAACAAGGTGGGCCTAAGAGGGCTGTCCACACTGGACTTGACTGGTGGACTAGACTGGTGGACTGGACTAGTCGACTCGTAAATTACACCCCCGCAAGAGCTTTTTGTCGCCTTCTGTGGAAGGACTAGGGCGACCCTGAATCTCACACTGGCCCATAATAGGCCTGCTAGCAGTAGTTCATGAGCGCTAGCACTGGTAGAATCTATGCCTCGTGTCAGCCTGAGATGGAGCATCAGTGTTCACGGATGGCATACACGGAGCCAGCGTTCACAGCTTCCCTACTTTTCTGCGACGTTTCTCGAAGGACTACGACGGCACTGGATCGTACACAAGCCTGTAGAGACCTTGAGAAAAACCTTCTGGGTGGACGTAGACTGTGCATACTTCATGCTGTCTGTCAAAAGCTAGATATAGGCAATGGTATTTTTCTCTCCACCTCTGTTGCACTATGCGGTTTATGGGCAGCCAAGTCAAGTACTGCATGTAGCTGTGCTGCACGAGTACAGTGAGACGTACGTATTCCTGTGCATGTGTGAATGCCGGCTAAATGCCACTGTGCACGGCAGCAACAGTCCCAACTACAGCTATGGACTCTACAGGCAGGTGGATGGTCCAGAGTCATCATTGTCCTTACAGAAGGATCACAAAAGGCTTTGGCGGGGGTTTAATTCGCGGGTCCACTAGTCCAGTCCACCAGTCCAGTCCAGCAATTGTAGACAGCCGACCTAAGACTCCATGAGAGTCTTCTCCATGTATGCTACTGTCAGCAAGTGTGAGGAGTGAAGCCTTATGCTATTTGTTGTTGTTTAAAAATAAGTGGTCGCCCCGAAAATGCTGTAATACACACCTACGTATATCAAGTTTGACATCCATGAGGAGCAAATGAAAAGTGGCTGAGGCTATTTTCGGGAGTGGTGATATTTTCTGGCTTCAAAGATCCTAGACTAGATATTGACTTTCTTTTCCTTTTCTTATCTCACCGGCTCGTTGACCGGAACCTCGAAGCGCAATAATCATCTACCCAACTGTTATTCTAAGGGACCATCCTTAATTGTCATGTGCCAAAACACAATGCCTAATGGGACCATTATCAGGAATGATTGAGGATCAGTTTTTAATGTCTCTTGCGTTGATTACTTACAAGAAATCGGGCATAGAGACCATTCTACTCATCAGTGCGTGGCACTGCATATTGGCTGTGCTTTTCGTACAGAATATGTAAACAAGTCAGTATAACCCCATCTGTGCATATCACACAATTGGATGATGGCAAGCATAGATGTAATGAGGGTTCTAACTTTTCGTAGAACTACCGGCTAGCGACTAAGCTCAACTTAGTTACCTTGCATAAATTTATGAGAGTAGAAGAGTGAACCTAGATGCTGTTTAGCAGCAGAGCGAGTTTCAAGTCATTGAGACAGAGCCCATTTCTCATGGTGGTGTATACTCAGGTTTGTGTATACTTTGCTTGTGGGATACTTCACGGACACTTCAAGCCTGGCTAAACGGGCTACAAACGGTGCCTATTGTTGAAGATGTAGTTCTAGGGTGTTGTGCACCTAAACATTAAAGCACACCTGTTCCAGGAACAGTCTAGGATGCACACAGGTGCAGTAGAATACCGCGAACTATCATGAAAACTTGGCAGCCAATAACCTAACCTTTGCATTAGCCTAAAAGGTAACATAGGACTGCTCCAGCTAGAATTCGCCATTGTCTAAGGCGGTTAGGCACCTCGCGGAGCACTACTCAATTTCATATGTAAACCGCCTCAGTTACTATTGCATCATCCGCGACATCCTACTCTGCATACAAAATCTCGTAGTACTTCCATTTAGTTGCATACACATAGGGTGAAATCAGTTGCTACATCACTACTCTCATCATTTATCTTCGGCACACATGCTCAGTGAGGGTTACCGCACTTGGTTGGCAAATGTGTCTGCCTCATGTTTTACATCCGTCACCACGTTTCGGCTACCATGTGCAACACACTCGCCACAAACAGATTGAGAATGACACTGGACTGTGTCAAAACGTAAAAACCAAGATAAAAAGCCAATATAGAATATGCAAATTACAATTGCCTTAGAACTGGTTACATACTGTGGAGGCACCATAAGTCCCGACACATAAGTTCAGCGATAAAAGCTAGACCGTGTATTAGAGTATCTAAGCATCTTCAAAATTTAGGATCAGAAAATATAGAAAACTTGTATATACCTCATACCTCAGCTTGGCTACATCCAAGATCAGTCAAAAGGGTTGTTATCTGTTCTTTGCTTTCCACTATAATAAGCAAAAAAGATTGATACTACGTAACTAGTCTTACACCACATTATTAAAGTGCAAACCCTCGGCGCAAAAGGAACGTGGATATCTTGCACCCATTTGCAAAAAGTCCCTCTTATCAATAGGCCATGTTGGAACTGGACCAGAAATATAACGCAATGTAACCCGATCTCAGTTTTTTTACTACTATAACTCAGTCTGCACCACAAGTAGCACTTAAAAGAACTGAACACTGGATACACATCATCAAAAACACTTCCTGTCTTTGCAATGCGCTATGCGAGATAAGCCATTGCGTATTAGAACAAGTAAATAAACAAATCATCGAATTACAAAAGTGTGGAATATAAGGATGCTATAAAAAAGCAAAGAGACAAGACAGGGATGACCTAGTGCATTATTACAAAGGATGAAGGTTACATCTTCTAACTGACATTGTTTGCTTGCCTCCACACAAGCCCGACTTTAGTCCAGACAACTCTTACAAACAACATCATTTTTCGTCAGGTATTGTCCAGGAAGAGAGAGTCAAAAGAGGCGAGGGCTGAGATCAGAATCAGTGCACCCAACTAACATACAAATGAAAATTGGTCAGAACTAGGATCCAAGTGTTGTCTACTGCAACATCTAACAAGCAGCGATGAACAGCCAGATCGTAGGAATTAATGTAAGGACTTTTAATTTTATGAACTGTGACAAGTGCAAAAATATGACTACAGTTGGCCCATATTAATTTATGGCACAAAAAGGTCAATCCTTAGGCTTACACCTCTGCTTTACATATTCTACAGGTAGGCACTCCGTTGCGAGCAGTACATAGCTCCACAAACTCTATGCCTCTACGCCCTTTCTAGGTGTGGCAAAATGGTGCTAACCTGGAAAAAAAAAGAACTGTAAAAGTTTGTTGGCTAAATGCTGATGATTTTGATTCTGTTTCAGCATGCGTACTGTGTACAGAGGGTGTGCACATGATTCTTGGCGGCTTTTTTGCATGAGAAAGCAACACATAGAGCTAGAGAGACAGAGAAAGAGTGGTACTATATACCTAGAGAGACAGACAGAGAGGGGAGAGGGAGCCTCTTGAGTAAAGAATGAAGGAGCAGAGTGCTTCCAACTTACTGCCTTCATAAATAACTACTATGATCCTAGTGACTCAGCTGCCGTTGTTGCTGACACGAACCTGCAAAAGGCCTGTGATGTATATAGTAGAGGAGGAGGTGGTTCAGACTGCAGACACCGAAAACAATGTGAGTTGGATATCATAAATCTGTGCGACGTTATAAATAGCGATGGCCCTGTTTTCATAGGGTGGTGGTGACATCCCGTCCAAAAGCGTTAAAAATATATTTTGTAGCTGATGAGTGCAACTAAAACATCTGAATAAAGCATGCATAAGTTTACGAGGCAAAAGTTTTATTCCATTTTTTTGCTCTCAAAGATTTATTGCATAAGAAATAGCTGCCCTGGCAACTTCAATGGAGGTTTTATTGTACCTGGACACAGGTTGCAAGGAAAACTGGAGTGGTTGTGTGAAGACAGCGATTTAATTCACCCGTATTCGCTGTACAGTGGAAGAAAAGATATTGTACTGTGGTTTTTCCTAAGAATGGAAAAGTGGCGCTTCCGAAAAATGGAACAGCATTGATGAAGAAAACAACCTGAGTTTCTCCATATGATTCAAATTGTGACAAGATGAATGAGGTTTAAACTATTCGAAAGATATTCCAAGAGAAACACAATACTAAAATATTCTTCTGAGTAGTTTCACACTAAGGCAAACCTTAATGAAACATACATCCTTTGACGACCTCCCACATTCTTTGGGGGTTATAAGAAGCGGGTTGGGCACCTGGATGACAGTAGCACAGTGTCTGTGGCATCCGTCTGTGACATTCGTCCGCAACGAGTTAAAGAGAGGTGTGTCTCCCGAGAGAAGGTTAAGCACGTGCAGTGAGTTGATCAACAAACTTGGCAAGTGTGTAAGTCTCCTAGAGAACGGTGCACTTTCACAGGAAGAGATAATGAGTTACGGAAGACTGATATCCAAAATTTCTCTAAGCCCAATTAACAGCACAGGAATTTCAATTCAACTATAACCACAGTGCATTATCCATGAGTTAAACCTATAAACTGTGATGTATATTTAAGAGCAAGCGGATCAGGTCAAGGTGAGCTAGCATACTGCGTCGATCGCATCTAATACACGCATGCGCACCGCTTATGGATGGGTTGGGCCACGCAACGCTGTCCGCGACCGTGCCAGTTTGTCGCTCTCGAACGCAGTCGTTTCAGCAAAATCGCCATTTTATTTTTCTATCCCATGTACCGCTAAAGCTGTTGGTATCGCTCATAAGCCGCCTCGTAGCTTGTAGTGCGAGAATAGTCGCGGTCAGACACACACACACACACACACAGACCAACTACTGTAACCCTCGCTGTGCATGTGCACCGAGGGTTAACTAGCTGTTCTCTTGGATAGTTCATATTTTCAGTCAAATATCTGTTCAAACTTCTACACCCCTTTCAATGGCAATTTTAGTACTTTCTTCCGGGTCAAACTGTGCCTGTACAATAGTGGAAGGAGACAAACTTTCAGCATTCTTCTTGAATTTGGTAACATAGATCTGGCAGGTATAAACATGGATTCTCAAGAACCACACAATAATTAACATCTATTCAGTACCAGTAACAACACGCAAAGCAGCCCTTGCTGGATTGTGACAGTTCAAGACGTCCCGGTGTTTCGAAAACGTTGTGAATTGTACCTAAAGGGACACTGAAAGAGTCCCGGTTTATCCCGATCCTCTGCCAAACTATTGTAGCACTCTTAGTCCAGTGCGCTCGTGGGTAACAGTTCCTGTGTTGCGCAGCGACAGTGCAGTCCGACAGAGACTCTGATATCTCACAATCAGTCGCGATCTTTTATAGCTAGCTACTGACATATGCAGTGGTGATAACATACACCCCATAGTGGCTAAGAGAACAGAGGACATAACCATAACGTGACAACAGACAAGTTTATGAACAGTCACTTCTGCAGTCGGGCAGACAGTGTGGTACCAATGTAACAGGCCAGGTTTCCTACACTATTCTCCAGCGCAGATCAGGGGAATAATCTACTCTCCTCCTAGGCTCATCAGAGCAGATCATGAGGGAGTTCAAATTTTGTGAATTGCGCAACAAAGGATGAACAAATGCAATCACACAAGCACAAACATGATTGAAATCGTCAGTATACTGCAAACTGTAGAGTTGGCAAAATTTCAGATACAGATTCTCTCTACACCTACAAATACCATTTTTATTTAGAGCATTCAAGTAAATTTAGAGCAAGATAAACACATGAAAACCATTGCAATACAATACTAGCACATTTTGGCAAGCGAAGTGGGTGGTTCTTTTTTCACTCCTTGTCATACGTCTTTAGAATAACGTATAAGATTACGGTGTGGAGAAAAATCCACATTCAGATGACTAGGAAGGCTCGCCAAAAATGTCTAAAGATCAGTCCCAGAAAAACAGTCGGCAAAATAACTTTTTATGACACATATGCACGCATTATAGAGTAGTCTGCCCTGACCAATGTGTGTAATGAGGTTTAGAGAAAAATAGCATTATTGCCCTGGAAAACTCAAATCTGCCAGCTTAACACTGTTTTTAAGGCAGATTCTCTTATTGTTTGTATCCGAATGTCTTCTAATGTAACACACAAGATGCATACACAAGATAACATACCAGATGAAGGATGTCTAAGAAGGCTGAGGACCTGTGTCTAGAGAATAAAATAACATTCTAATGGGTGAAATTGAATACATGGGAAAATTGGTGTAAAAAAGTAACTATATCAGTGCCAGGGCTTACGTACGTGCTTACATTACACATGCACTTACAATTTTGCCTACTTCAGAGTCAGAGTACTCTCTCAGGTTAGGATGACAGCAAAATTTCGCTGCCTCCAATTTTTACATAGCTTTCCTTTTGTGTACTCCAGTATTACAACATACACCTCTGCGAAATAGAGTGCCCGAGGCTATTTCTTGTTGCTCAAACAATAAGTGGTCGTCATTGGAATGATATAATACGCATACCAAGTTTCATCTCCATGAGTGTTTCCGTGAGATACATGCCCTTCGTTGTGACTTATTGTGCCTTCAATATACACAGAGCAAGCAGATCCGGTTGAGGTAAGCCTGTGCTAATTAGCATATTGGCTCGTTCACTTGGTTTTCATGCCATAACTTTACTTTTAGGAAAGTTGCCATTTTAAAATGAAGCCAGTGTAGTGCTGAACCCGTTTAATGTTAGTTTTTGGCCGGTTTGTTGCGCGTGGTGGCAGAAAACGTGGTAACAGATGGACAGACAAAGTACTGTAACCCTCGCTGCGCATGCGCACCGAGGGTTAAAAATCTGTTTGTGAACGATGCTTTATGCATCCCCCATCCCTATCTAGTCTCCCTTTTTTACTACATACCTTGAGTTGTTTCCGGACACTTGTAACTTGAGAAGTGGCAAAGTGTGGAGGCAGGTTCGCTGAAAGTAAATACGATACCTAACTCTTTGACCAGAGAAACATGACCACAGACGGACATACGTAAGCAGCAAGACTGCACATGTAATCGGTAATGCTTACTAATTTTGTGTCTCTACCCCACTTAGGGATTGGAATGGTTCCTAGTCTCGTGCCCAGACCCCGCCCTCTAAACAGGGAAGGGTTTAAATCATTTCCTTGGTTGTGCGGAATCAGCAACCTTACATAACCACACGCAAGTTGGTTTGGATACGCTCGCAACGGAACTTTGTTATATGTGGTTACATGATGCACAGGACGTGATTGGCTTTGAAGACTGCTGAATCAGAATAACCAAGAATTCCCTCTCAACTGTGACCAGACCCTTTTCCTCACTAGAGGGCTGTGTCTGGGCATGGGACTTAATGGTTCCTAGCATCAGAGACATATAAGACTGTAATAGGAGTTTTATTTATCTTCTATTCTTCATAAAAGACATAATTATCCTACTTCCACAGTGGTTATACAAGATATCTGCATCAAGTGTTCGATTTTTGTGACCACATTGCTTAAAATGAAATTTCACAAAAATAGTAATCGTTAAGCAGAGAGTATAGGCCAAGTAGAATGAGGCGAGCATGATATAACGCGCTTATGGTAGACTGTCAGTCCATTGATTCCTTTGACTGACTCTTTACTGGGTCTGAAACATGGCAATGTTCTCCCACAGTACATATACAGATTTAACCTCTGTGACCAAATGCCCCCACAAGCATGCGAAAGACCCTTCCTTTGATGCTCGCTAAGTCTTTGTGACTTGACATTAATGGAACATACCCCGTCTTCTTATCTTTAAAAAATACCCCTTTCACTGCGGGGTTAATTGCACTCTTCATATTACATGATACTCTATGACAGCATTTAAAAACAGGTAAACTAGCTAAATACAAGTCCAGGCTTTCCTTTAAGTAAGAGATAATGTGCGTTTAGAGTTCTATACGTGATTTATAGGAACGAGGGGTGTTCCCATAAGTCATGTATAGAACGATAGGACGCACATTATGTGTTTTATTGTGACTTTGTAGCAGTCGTGGACCTCCAGCGAGAGAAATACGACTGCGTAGCCTACTACTCATGCGCACGTGCGCATTCGCTGGCTTCTCGAGCGAGTTCTCTGTTCTCGAGGCTACCGTAATCGAACAAGGTCCTGATGGTGGCTCTTTCTCCCTCAAAGAAACTCGTTTCATAGGTCGCTGGGCCGTTTGACCGGTCGGTGTGCCACGGCCGCGGTCTCGCTTGCCACTTGGAGCTGAATGAAGGGGTGTGGTCGCTTCAGCCATCCCTCGCCTCTACAGCCTCTACAGAACAGTCATCCCTCGCCTCTAAAGCCTCTACAGAACAGTTTTTGTCTACACTATGGGTATATACGATGCTGATGCTAGTTCAATAATTTTTTATTGAACGTTCAATATTAGACATATTGAACGCATACTACAATATGGGAAATAAAAGTATGCGCGGCTCCTTTGATCCGCCCACGCAAGTCACAATAATGTTACATACAACCAGCAGGTAAGCATTATAGAGTACAAGTCTAAAAGAGGGGATTGTTTCGATAGTCTGCATAAGTGGGTAAGGTCAAAGCGACTTCAAGGGTAAATGGTGACCGGGACAAATCCAGCTGGACGTCAAGTGTTTGCTGTGACAATAGAAGGAAATTGTTCATACCTATGCTATCTGCATAAAGAGTGATTGATCAGTTTTGACAGTGTCAGTAAGGCAAAATCCACTGCTACTGCCACCAAAAGCCGAAAAGTTACATTCAAGACTGGGAGTGGATTACGAAGAAAGAAAAATGTGGATAAGCTCAAGTGCAAGGTGTTTCGATTTAAGTCAGCAATAGAAGGCTGAAAAATGCTAAAAGTACGGCATTTAGGACGCTGACTCCGTTCCAAAATAGCAACATTAAAGATCACTCTGACACACATGCTCATACAATGTTAAGTCAGAAACAGTCCAGAAGTCACTTATGCTCCAAGCACAATTAGATATTGTATGTAGACAGGAATATTCTCTGTGTCAAAGGAGCTCTGAAACTGACAACTTATCCGAAAGCAATAATCAGGCCATTGTTTAATTATTAGTGGAATACCTTTCAACGTTCCATCTCTGTCTGCACATGCATTACTTCATGTACCTTAAAACAGCCATTGCCAATGGGAGCCAAAGCTGTCCCAGGTGCAATCTTGCATTCTCTAGGTGGCCTTTAATGCCAAAACCCCACACAGAACAGCATTTACTGCACTTGAATATCATTTGCAAGTATTATGTGGGAAGCCTGTGTTGGAGGACTATTCAAAGCTGTCTACTAGCAATTTTCGTGATTGATGGTGAGCAATGCAGGCTGTTGGCTGACATTGGCACTGATGGTGCACCTGCCAAATTGCTACTGCTCGGCTAAATGGTTGAGGGGGAAAGGAGGTTCCTTGGTTGAACTGGACTTGGTGTTTGAGCCATAGTTATGAACTCGCAGCAAAAGGAGGCATTAAAGGGCACATGTTAGAGAAAATGCTCTTCCAGTTTCTTAAATTGGCTGCATTGAACAAAATTCCAGTGCTTACTCCAGCCATTTCACAGCTTCGTCTGAGTGATTGCACACAAACTGTGTTGTATAATTTTTTCAGCAGGGTTCGACCCAGTTTCGCATTTTAGACATACTCATTAACACGTACACCATGTGCAATGTGAACAGAAAGTGAGTCCAACCTGGGTTTAGTCAACCCAAGTGCACATTTTTATTAACTTCTTTTCTCCGTGTACAGTGCTCAATTTAGATACTTTTAGGGGTATTTCACCAAACTTCTTCACACTTAAAAAGGCTCAGCTCAAAGTCTCTGCAGCATTGGCACAATACTTACTCAGCATCACAATGAAAGATGCATTAATGTTATCAGCAGTAGCCTCAATAAAACCTGGCTGAAGCTGAGGAACATTCTTCATTCCGCTGTGAGGAGTACTATGCTTCAGTCAGCAGCTGTCTTAAGTCAAGAATTAAAATGGACAGATCCAAAACATGAAATCCTGGTCATGGCAAACAACTAATGGCAGAAACTTACTGATGAAGAAAGCAAGTCTGTCACACACAATAGGGCCATAATGAACAAGTCACTGGACTCTGAGGTTAAATGGGGTACCTGGCCACATTTATCATAACTTCATGGATTGAACACTACAATGGTAAATGCCTCAGTAACATTTATGAGTTTGGGTCACACAAAATGTTCTATAGGGGGATTGTCTGTTTTAAAAAATGCATGGGGATAACTTCATTGATAACTATTGTAGTAAATTACAGTGGGACCTCCCTATAATGAAAATATTGGGACAGCAAATTGTTTAAAAAAATTTTCAGAGGTTTTCCTTATTCAAATATATAGACACACATAGCAGACACAGATATAGTTTTCAACACTGAAGAAGAAGTCCTCTAAACTACTCTGCTTTCTGTTTACAGTGCACGATCGATTACAATGAGGTATATACATGTACAGCTAGATACAGGCTCTTAGACTTTTGCTAGCATATTTTGAAGGCATAGTGGGTCATTCTCGCCAGTTTTGTATGTGGATAACGTGAGATTTGACCCGCGCCATCACTATATAGAGTATACCGACACTCTAATGGTTGACCTAGCAGTAAAAGTACGGTGTAAAAGTATAGCGTGCATGGGCAATTGCGCGTGTGATATTATGTACATGAAAACAAACCCACTTTTCATTAACCCTCGGCGCACATGCGCAGCGAGGGTTATGGTATTTGGTCTGTCTGTAAGCAGCCATTCTCACACTACAGGGTTCCAGGCAGCCCATGACTGATACCGTCTTCAGAACTACGCGAGCCTGAAAATAATGAAAAGGGGATTTTCCTGAAACGACTGCGTTCGAGAGATATGCCATGAAAACAAGCGAAAAGCTAATATGCATAAGCTTACCTCGACCGATCCACTTGCTCTTTGTACCTTGCGGAAGCATAAAAAGTCACCACGGAAGCCCTCCCTGTAACTAGCCTGTGTCAGACTCTCCGCAACCAACTAACGTGGAGACCACGAGTAAACACACATTCATAGCCCAGCCCATCAATTAGCGATATCGACATGCATAATGCGCCGAGGGTTTTCACTTCAGTACTTTCCATTAAAATTGTACTTGGGACAGCACCACTATGGTAACGTTATTTTGTAGCTGAGAGGTTCGCTAAAGGGAGGTTTGTGTTATGCATATTTATTGTGACTTGCGTGGGCGGATCAAAGCTACCGCGCGTACTCTTATTTCCCGTGTTGTAGACGCGTTCAATATGACCAATTTGAACGTTCAATAAAAGAACTATTGAACTAGCATCAGTATCGTACCCATAGTGTAGACAAAAACTTTAGAGGCCTGTTCTGTAGAGTCTGTAGAGGCGAGGGATGGCTGAGGTGACCACACCCCTTCATTCAGCTCAGTGGCAAGCGAGACCGCGGCCGCGGCACACCGACCGGTCAAACGGCCCAGCGACCCGTGAAACGAGTTTCTCTGAGGGAGAAGGAGCCACCATCACGACCTTGTTTGATTACCGTAGCCTGGAGAACAGAGAACTCGCTTGAGAAGCCAGCGAGTGCACACGTGCGCATGGGTAGTAGGCTACGCAGTCGTATTTCTCTCGCTAGAGGTCGACGACTGCTACAGAGTCACAATAAAACACATAATGTGCGTCGCATCGTTCTATACATGACTTATGGGAACTCGGGGTGTGGTCGAGAGACTCATACAGCACGAGGTGCGTTCCCATAAATCACATATAGAGCTCTAAACGCACATTATCTCTTACATAATGGTAAAGTCAGTTGGTACATAGAAATATGTTCATTATAGAGAGGTTTCGCTGTTGGGGGAGTTCATTATCGGAGGTCCCACTGTAAAACAAACTTTGGAGCTTAGGAGAGTGCGCTTCAGTGCATGGTACTGATACGGATGGCAAAATGACCAACATTTGTCAACTGAGACCGATATTATTTCTGACTGCGAATAGAATGAGCAAATACAGTATTTTATGCTATTTACTCTTGAACCTACGTACGTAGCATATATTGTAATGAGCAAGAGCATAACAAAGACACTCTCATACCATGAAGTAGCTCAAAGGTTTGGATGACTGTAGACATATTTGACGGTCTTTGGCGGGCGATATTTGTGAGGCAGCTAATACAAGCCATAAGACTCACACTGGAAGAATAGAAACACCTGACTAAGCACAAGAAATGCATAACATACTGAAACAGACTAAATGGGTTGGAATTAGGGTAATATATTAAAATATGAGGGTCACTAACAACAAAATATTGTAAAAATCTTTTGGTGGCTGAATCATATCAGAAGACAAGTATTGTACCGTAGTTTGGGAAATTTCCGTATGTTAAACTTTCGTATGGGAAAATTTTCGTACAACTCCATTTGTACGAAAATTTCTCAAAATTTTGATGCTTAAAATTTTTTCCTACGTTATAATACAAACTCGAAACGTGTGAACGTGCAAGCATGGAGGAGTTCGGAAGAGACTGTTGTATTCGCGGCTACCATTTATACAAAGAGATATGGCTGGCAGCTATAGGAGAGAAGTTGGAGTGTGACCGAGAACCGCAAAACTCGTGTGATCACTACGCAGTAGCCGTGAAAAACAGTGGGGTGGTCATTTGTCATTTGCCGCGAAAGCTATCGAGAGTCTGTTTGAGAGTCTGTTCGCTGTTTTTAAGGCGTGGAGGTGTTATATCGTGTACGGTGACTGGAGGGCGCAGGTACTCAGTGTCTCGTACGTACACATACCCGTGTAATATTTTCGCCATGGGTAAACTTCACACGTTAAAATTTCGCACAGTAGTCGCTGTAGGAAAATTTTTACAGGTCAAAAATTTCCCAAACTACGGTAATCAGACAACTATGGCTGCGCAGCCGTGCATTATAAAAACTGGCCTCTTAAACAACCTGCAGAAAATATGTCGCCATGTATATATATTAAATAGACACTGACATTTGTTGCAATATCCCTGTTCATATACTTTTCTATCCAGTGGGAAGCAAAAAAAAAGGAGGGCAATATGTTTGCATGCACGATTTAACTGAATGCACATAGTATGCGGGAGGGGTACTCATGAGCTTATTAAAGGTGAATATGGCAGTATTATAAGGGCTAAATTTAGAAATGTTACTAAAAACGGAAGTAAATCGCATTCTCTCACGGTGCCCATATTGCTTTGAAATTTAGCCACTAATAAACAATAGGCCAAAATAGTGTTCTGTCTCTAATTAAAAAAATTGCACAGGAGATGGGTCTACTAGGAGTTTTGTCTTAGAGTCAGAGGCATTTGATGTGTAACAAGAGGTAGCTATGTGTAGTGTAGCAGCTATGAGTATTGCTGCAATGATTAAAACTTACAAATGAAGTAGAACTGCACTGTGCAGGACATCAATTGCAGAGATGTCTCCCTTGTAATACGTTTATAAAAACTATTACAAACCTGGAAAGGGCTGGAGATGCTGTGAGAGACAGCAACGAACCAATACATCTTCCAGCCTCTTCTTGTAGTTCAGCCCGGTCAAGAACACAATGAGGAACAGGAACCTAATTTTACAAAAACACATTGCTATGCACCCTACAGCAGTCCTAATCCTGCAGATTAATGAGACTGCGCAGTTTTATGACATGACGTGTTGTGCTCGGGCTTTGTTTTAGGCGGCTATATCACAAGCACACAGATATTAAATAGTGTAGCAGGGGTAATAGTCATAGCATAAAAAGTTAAGAATATACGTATTAAACAATATGGGGATGGAAAGGGTTCGGAGACAACCTGGACCTGGACGATTTTATTATAATCGGCCCTCCGGGCTCCCCTCAGTGTGCACAATCACTGGGTGTCCTTTCTACTCCCCCCAACTCGGCTACCGAAGGTAGGGATGACATCTGAAGCCTCAGGCTCATGGGGCTGTGGGGCCTGCACGCCAAGCATGGTTCCAGATCCACTGGGACCAATACTCATCACCTTTGTCGATTCCAGAGAAGGAACTGATCCCGATTCTCCTCGGCTGCGCAGCTTGGGGCACAGGCTCGGCCGGCCACCAAGTAATTTGTCATTGCGACAACCAGGTGGTAGTGTCCGGCCTCAAATTGCGCACGGGCAGGGCATCATGCACCTCATTAGGTGACTTGTGTTTATCGAGGCGAAGCTAGGTTTCTACGTGGTACCAACCTACATAAATACAAAGGCGCTCACGATCTGTCACGTCACAATCTCTCGTCATTCTTCTCGAAGGTCCCAGATGCTCACAAAGACCCAACGCCTACGTCTCCCCTCGGTTCAGCACTATTTTCGCAGTGGCCTAGGGTGCTCTACCCAGTCTTCATACAGAGCTGGACTTAAACGGTTCTACGACTTTTGTGTGCGTTACAACATCTCAACAACCTTCCCCGTTACTGAACAGATTCTGTGCTACTTTCTCGCATTCCTCGCAGACCAGGGCCTGGCACCCAAAACCAGTCAGTCGTATCTGTCTGCAGTCCACAGCATGCAGATTTCTCTTGGGTTTCCAGACCCCAGGGATCATTCATCCATGCCCATTCTGAAGAGGGTACAAGCGGGAATCCGTCGTGTCAGGGCCCTCTAAGGATCATCGTCTCCCTATAACCCCAGCAATCCTCCTTCGAATTCACCAGCATCTCCTGACGTCATCAGATCCGCATCGTCTCCTATTGTGGGCAATATCAGCCTCAGAATTCTTCAGCTTTTTTCGTCTCGGAGAACTCCTACCAGCTCCACTGTCATCGACAGTGCTATTCATATAGCATGGGGCGATGTTGCAGTCGATTGGAATGCCGGGCCAAATATGATCCAGATCCACCTCAAACGATCAAAATGCGATCAATTCGGGGCAGGTTCAGATACAGTGGTGGACCATACAGAATCACCCCTCTGCCCCGTGGCAGCATTGCTGGAGTATATCGCAGCTCGCGGAGACAGTGCTGGTGCCTTTTTCATCACCACTTAGGGGCAACCTGCCACAAAACCTTGGTTCGTCACAGAGAAATGTTGCTTGCCCCATCATCGGTATGCCGGACATAGCTTTCGGATTGGGGCAGTCACAACGGCCGCTCTGGCAGGCATCGCAGATTCAACGATCCAAGCCCTTGGCCGTTGGCACAGTGCAGCATTCCTTCAATATATTCGGATGCCAAAAGGCATGCTAGCTGCCGTATCTCGCTCGTTTGCTCACCCATCGCAGCACCAGCATCGGCAACAAGCAAAGGACCACCCAGGCTCATCCCCTGATATCACTGTGTTGAATATAATGGCATGGGTGTAAGTCATCGTTTCCTAACAAGTAGATAACTATTCCCTAAGTTTTGGGGAGAATTGTACCAGTCCCCTCCGGGGCGGGCACTTCCTCCCTTGCTGGATTCGGTCTGTACCTATCCCCTACAGGGGGGGCCTCATCATGACCCCCAAAACAGGCGGAGAGTCACATAAATCTTCGAAGGGGCACGTGACCTACCGGCGATAAAGGAATCGCATAAGTCAACGTGCATTGCATACCGATCGCGATCGAGGACAATCAGTCTGCCACGTACCCCCAGCATAGTTTAGTCCAGCCTGGTGCCCCCCAAAGGTAGAGAAGGGAGGCATTAGGCTCCCTTCGCTGACTTCAGTGTATGCGACTAGAGTTAAACGCCCATCTCTGCAGTTCATGGCCTAGTCTGGCATAGCCACACCCTCTCATATTGAGAGGAGAGGGTCTGGTCTGCATAGCATCAACGACTTGTGCGGAATAACTGAAAATCGGTTATTTTCCAATCAGATTGAAGAACAAACAATTAAAAGCATTCCTAGCTTACGTGATGTCACACTATCGTGGAATGTGCAAAATCAACACGGAAAAGAAACGCGTTCACACAGTGAGCTGAGTTAAAGAAGGTACTGCATAGTTAGCTGAGTTACCACTTTACACTGTGAGTGCCGCGAAGCTTCTAGTACTCTTCGCTGATGGGGACTGTTCTGCACTCCGAAATCAGTGTGAACAAACTGGAGAGCACTGCATTTTCCCCACGCCTTGCCATGTAGGTAGTGGACACGGAGGTAGTGTTCAGCATCTAGAGAGCTGTAAATTTATTCCTGCTGAGCGCTTACATTGCTGTTTCTGCGGGAAAATTCTTTTCCAACTGCAGGAAAATGCAGCACGGTTGCTTGCAATGGTGCTGTCGGTGCCTTTGATACGCCCACGCATCATGCTACAAATAGAGATATTTGCTACTCTCGCCAATTTCTGTTAACACTGATTAAACGCTATTAGATCCAATGTCCCCATGTACTGTTTCATACATCAACATTTGGCCCTCTATTGCTACTGTCATCATTACCAATAGCAACCTATTACAAGTAGAACAAGCAGTTACGTACATGAACACAGGAATTTTCATCTTCTTAAAGTATGGAATAAACTTACAATATCTAAAGACACATCACACTCTGCTCTTTTGGAGAATTCCGATCTCTAGAGTACAAAAATATACAAATAGAGAGGTATCTCAATGTGCTTTAGTATGTGACCTGTTACGGGCAACTACGGGAAACACCCACAACTACAAAGGAACGCTGCAGGGGCGGGAAGCGGCAGATCGACTTCGCTCTAACGTGAAAAGATAAACTCTAGGTTGTTGGTTTTACATAGGTCATAAAGTGGATATGTCACTAGGGAAACACAACTTCCTGAAGCTGAACATTAGTCTTACCTCTTGCAAAACACTGTGAATTTCTAGCGTGTCTGGCTTTCATGAAACTGTCCGACAAACACGACAACTTTTCACACTCAATAAAAACGCACTGCTCCCACAACAAAGACTTTCTGCAGCTCCTCCAGCTCAAGATGTGTGAAAAGGTGTCGTGTTTGTCGGACGGTTTCACGAAAACATCCTGAAGCTGAACATTAGTTCTACCTCTTGCAAAACACTGTGAATTTCTAGAATGTCTGGTTTTCATGAAACTGTCCGACAAATACGACACCTTTCCACACACAATAAAACACACTGCTCCCACAACAAAGACTTTCTGCAGCTCCTCCAGCTCAAGATTAGTCGAGAAAGGTCCAAACTTTGACCCGTTTCTATTATCCCTATTCCCCTACCCCTTTCACAAGGGTACTAATTGTCCTTGCTATCATAACAGACAGGCCTCACCCGTACTATCTCCTTCACTAACCCTCGGCACGCATGCTCAGCGAGGGTTATAGCACTTGGTTCATAAGTGTGTCTGTCCGTCCGTTTGTCTGTCTGTTACCACGTTTTCTGCCACCACATGCAAGAAATTGGCCAAAGAGCAATAGTAACGGGTTTAACTTGATTTTAAAATTCTAAAGTTATGGCATGAAAGCCACGTGAACAAGCAAATATCATAATTAGCACAGGCTTACCTCGACCATGTCCGCTTGCTCTGTGCATCTAGAAGGCACAAGAAGTCACAACGAAGGGCATGTATCGACTCCCACATGCTATCTACTACTGTAGGTAGTCCGTTTCAGACTCTCCGCAAGCTACCAGCGGGAGACCATGAGAAAACGCATAAGCTGGCACTGTGCATGAGCAGTTCGCCGAGGGTTTGCACTTCAGTGCTTTTCATTATTTTTTAGCAATGGTTTTCCTTCAATGTTGCCTAACTACAAAGAAGTATTTGTTGTCTTACATAATTCACAAACAATTAGTCGTAGTAACCAGTGAGCTGACACTTGGTGAAAAATATCTAACGCAAGAGGCATTTTATCAGCATTAATCCAATGCTAACACATGTAAAGTCTGTGAGCATAGAGAGAATCATAATCACTACAATCGAAACCATGCTTACCATTATGACACATCTTACATGAACAACTTATTCTGTGAGCGTGGTTGACAGAATCAGTTGTCAATGTCCAATCAAATGCGTTGCTATAGTGGCCATCGAATGCATACGGGCATGTGTATTTGAGATATGCACAACCTCATAAGAGATAGTACAGCAATAAAGATAAAGCACAAAAGATAATATTTAGCTGCAAATCGGAGAGACTACCACTCTTTAACACACTAAATGAATATCTGATTCTGAGACAACCAAACTACACAGGATTATTAACTGCCAAGCATAATTGCTACATTTTTCCTTTCATTTACAGTGCGTGATTAAGACAAGATGAAGGGTGGTACCTGTTATGAATTTAATAATACAGGAAAC
>CASHTH010000450.1:0-30160 GCA_030341885.1 Geodia barretti
ATTAGATTACGCATCAGTGGTACTGTTTACTGTTTACTCATTAACTCTGTACGTCCACCTTTGCAGCAAATGGCGAGCTAATAGCGCAGGACACTTAAAAGCCAGAAGCCACACAGTCCCGCGTACCGCGAGAAAAGACCCATTCGCTTTGTCCTGTAATAACAACAACGTAATTCACCACCGCAACATGTGCACGAATCGTTAATTAAGCCGCCACCAGCCATATAGGCTACACCGTGAGTATATTGTGCGTCTGTGCAATAATTTCCCGTAGTGTGTGGAGTATCGAAGGCTGATGCGGTGCATGGTGCACTTTTATCTGGCTTGAGGGTTCGAGCTGGGATGAATCACTCGTACAGAGCAAGGCAGAGCACTCTGTGTTCTAGAGAGGGCTCTACCAACTGAGCTACTGAGGCAGCTCAGCTGGCTGGACTGAATCACTCATACAGAGCAAGGCAGAGCACTCTGTGTTCTAGAGAGGGCTCTACCAACTGAGCTACTGAGGCAGCTCAGCTGGCTGGGCTGAATCACTCATACAGAGCAAGGCAGAGCACTCTGTGTTCTAGAGAGGGCTCTACCAACTGAGCTACTGAGGCAGCCCAGCTGGCTGGGCTGAATCACTCATACAGAGCAAGGCAGAGCACTCCGTGTTCTAGAGAGGGCTCTACCAACCAACATCAGAGCTAAACAAACCTGGTTTTTGTAGTGATGGTCAATCAGTACACATTTGTTGAGTTGGTAGTTGAGAATAGCATTTCCACCAACAGCCTTTACGTTGGCTCTGACAATGGAGTTAGCTTCCAGTAGAAACAGATCCAGGAAGATCCCTATACCTCCTGACTAGGAGGAGAGAAAAGGGGAGAGAGGGAGGGTGCGGTGGGCAAAGAGAAAAAGCTACTCTAATGAAAATGACTTGGTTTGAGAAGTATGAATCATAAAGCGCGAAAGCAAGCTATGCACATAAGTGCTAAAGCCATGACACTTTGAAGAAAGAGCTGCCCTAGGTGTGGACTCTAACCCACGACACTCTGCAGTCTACAAACTGAGCTATATACCAGGGCAGCTCAGCAAACAAGGCTCAAACCTGCCTACGTACAATGACTATATAGACAATAGCAGGCTTGATGTGCGCAACTTTGTGCACTGCGGCATAAAAATAAGCATAAAATATTGTTGCTATTTTGGTAATGGCCCAGGTAAATTATTAGAATTTTGGGGTGTCATGTGAAAAAAAAATTTAGGGGTGTAATGTGACAAAAATTTTTCACTATTAAAAAAATATTGCATTCTTACCTCACGAATAGATGTGCTTTCTCTGATGAGGAAGACATTGATCCGTCCGAGATATTTCTGTACCGTCCAGCCGGTAATGAACGGTGAAGGAGTCATTAGCACAATCTGAACATAATAGTAGTAAGTAGTAAGTTGGATCACTATTAAGACATTGCGCGTCACACGTACGATTTCACATTTTTGCCACGCGTATTTAGAATAACGTGAACATTACGGTATGTGCAGTTCCCGTCACAATAATGTGTAATCATGTGTGTAGTAATAAACAAGGAGAAAACCAAGCTCGCCAATTATACTAGGTGGGTAGCGTACCAACCAGCACAGGTAAAGGGAACGTGTCAGTACATAAGGGCTAAATTTAGAAGTGCTATACTAACGAAACAAAGGGGCCCAGTGCAAGAATGCAATTAAGTTACTGTTTTTAGTAACAGTTTCTAAATATAGCCATTACATACTGCCGCATTCCCCTTTACAAAACGGTACAAAACCGGAGCACATGGCTACATGCCCGATAGCCTGCAAGAATTCCAAACACTCACAGTTCGAATTTCAAACTGATTATTCGAAAAATGCAGTGAGACGGGACGACCGACCCACCAGCGTGCTGTATTTGCTGTTTACACTCGGAAATGCGAACATTAAAACCTTATCTGGAAGAATGATACCAAATACCGTAGAAACACAATACACACAGGAATTGATAGCTTCCGGCGTTGTCGAGGCAACACACTGAGGAATTTCTCGTTTCTTTACATTTCGTTCCAAAGTGTAGTCTTACGCCGCGTTATTTCCTTATAAGTGAAATTCGACATTGTTTTTTGGGCCTCGTCTATAGCATAATTTGTGCCAATATGCTGAAGAACAAATGTCGCAATACCACAAATATTCAAAGCATCCTACTATTTGTGTGTTAATAGCACACACACACACACAGATGTAAACGATATCGTTTACTACGTACTACTAACGTTATGCTGTTTGTTTAATCTTAGTAGACATACATATGCACTTACAATGGAATTCTTAAACTGGAAATGCAGTTTAAAGGGGTTTCTTTAATAGAATGTAGAGATAGAAGGAAGAGAGATTGGAAAAGAGAGAAAGAGGAGGCAAGAGAGAGGGAGAAAGAGAGAGGGAGAAAGAGAGAGGGAGAAGGAGAGAGGGAGAAGGAGAGAGGGAGAAGGAGAGAGGGAGAAGGAGAGAGGGAGAAGGAGAGAGGGAGAAGGAGAGAGGGAGAAGGAGAGAGGGAGAAGGAGAGAGGGAGAAGGAGAGAGGGAGAAGGAGAGAGGGAGAAGGAGAGAGGGAGAAGGAGAGAGGGAGAAGGAGAGAGGGAGAAGGAGAGAGGGAGAAGGAGAGAGGGAGAAGGAGAGAGGGAGAAAGGAGAGAGGGAGAAAGAGAGAGGGAGAAGGAGGGAAAGAAGAAGTAATGGTAAACCTTTCCTCCTCCAAGTGGTGAAGATTTCAAATCGGGCACACTCAAACGAGTGTGGTGGACTTCCTGTCCTTCGTCCATGTCGAAAATGAACTCATCTACAACATATGGAAACATATACATATCAAGAATAAAATACTCCATGTACATTATGTATAATACTTTCGGTTTCAAAATCACCTGACGAACGATTCTGTCCCACATTGGTGATATTTGACGGCTTATGGTGGCTCCTAGCAACAACTGCTGTCACGGAAACCTACAAACAAAAATAGCGAAATACATTTTGTTGATACATATGCATGTACATACGTACTGTACTATGCATTGGTGTGCATTAATTAGAAGTCCTCGGCTACCCTTTTCATAGCTACGATGAAACGGAGATGCTACAACACACAGACCCTCGGGGCTTCTAAATATAGGTTAGATGCTGGAAGCGAGGGACATACGTAAATTCAGAAACCCGAGGGGGGAGCTCTGGTGTTCCGAACTCGGCGAGGGCACTATACATCGCCCGAGGGTTTTCCGAATTTCCAGCGTCTATATAACCTTTTTAGTGCAGAGGAACACAGAGTGGGAGTAGCTGTAGTGGTGCTTGTGATGTATATACATATATTTCACAAAGCCACTCATCGATTCGCCTGCACAGCTGGCGTCACACGCAAAAATGCCCCGTTCTGACCACTAGGTTGCTTGCCAATGACACATCGCACAAAAGTTAAGTTTACCCAAAGTAGGTGTGTGCAAAATGGTCAGATTTGATTGCGTCGTTCTTTAATTATGTAATCAGGCTGGGGCTCCAAGTTAAATGAGACTTGTAGACTTGTACCCACGACAATCACGTTAACAAGTTCATTAAATTGATACAAGAACTGTCGTCAGTAGGTATGTGTGTTGAATGGTGCATAATGATCGGTGCCAGTGCCAATACCAGTGCCAATACGTATTTGTAGACCATCCTGTACTAGCAATACATATGTGATTTTACGTACAGACCCGAATACGTATATAGCATGGTTGAAACACACCTTCATCGAGTTATGAAATGTGCAAGTAGAGTGTATTCAGTTACGCTATTTGTTGCAAATACCCAAATATTATGCCATTTGGTGTTGGCTAAACACAAAACCAGAAGTAGTAAATCTGGTGATTCTGCCTCAAACAAACACATGTGTGTGTCATTGCACTGCACACTCCAGCTATAGTCAAGGCATTCAGGATGGTTGGTTGGCCTCTCTTTCCCTCCACTTGCTTGCTAAAAGTACGAGCAATTTAGGCCACCCTATTCTTTCACTGCACACTCCAGCTATAGTCAAGGTGTTCAGGATGATTGGTTGGCCTGTCCTTCCCTCCACTTGCTTGCTAAAAGTACGAACAATTTAGGCCACCCTATTCTTCTATATTCAAGGCATTCAGGTTGGTTGGTTAGCCTGTCCTTCCCCCCACTTGCTTGCTAAAAGTACGAACAATTTAGGCCACCCTATTCTTTCACTCCACACTCCAGCTATAGTCAAGGCATTCAGGATGGTTGGTTGGCCTGTCCTTCCCACCACTTGCTTGCTAAAAGTACGAACAATTTAGGCCACCTTTTTTCAAATCACCTCCATTGCGAACCTAACCTAGACACTGCACTCTGAAGCTTCAGTTTATAAGGCCACCCTATTGCAGCACAAACACTATTTAGACCAGATGTAAATTGCCAAATGATATAGGCTCCGTCACCATAATTATTTAGACCAGATGTAAATTGCCAAATGATATTACAAAGACGACCTCATAGGCTCCGTCACATAATTATTTAGACCAGATGTAAATGGGCAAATTATATTACAAAGACGACCTCATAGGCTCCGTCACCATATTTAGACCAGATGTAAATGGCCAAATTATATTACAAAGACGACCTCATAGGCTCCGTCACCATATTTAGACCAGATGTAAATTGCCAAATGATATTACAAAAGACGACCTCATAGGCTCCGTCACCATATTTAGACCAGATGTAAATGGCCAAATGATATTACAAAAGACGACCTCATAGGCTCCGTCACCATATTTAGACCAGATGTAAATGGCCAAATGATAATTACAAAGACGACCTCATAGGCTCCGTCACCAACGTTGTCAGGTGACTTATTTTGTTTGTCGACATGCACTGCATGTACATATTAGTGTGGTAATTTTTCAATTTTACTCGTGTTTTGACCATCGTTTATTTATATTTTGGTTCGTAACTAGGATAACCAAGGATAGCCCAGCGGTAGCAACCGTCAATCTAAATGCTAATTTGGACATCGTGTTGTGTTTAACATCCAAATCGGAACCCATAACTCTCCTTAATTTTGGCAGCTTGAGCCAGTCTATCGCCTAGTTAGCCACATAAAGTTCACCGTAATTAGAAGGCGATAAAAGCAATTTTTGAAGTGGACTAGAATCCAGAGCCACTTACTTTTGGGGAAGCTTATTATGTTATTTAAAATTGTGAAAGGGTTTAGAGGTGGTGAATGTAGTGGATAAAGAGTTATTAATGTGAATTCATGGTGTAAAAAATAAATCCAGCACAGAAATAAGTAAAGAAATTTTGCAGTGGGAAAAGAGTTAAATTTAAGTACATCGTACGTCGTACGTTGACGCATACTAATTCATACGTACAAAAGGGTTAAAACTGAAGTATATAATATGTGTGTACAAACCTGAATTTCGTCTTCTTCAGGAAGGTCAACGTCAAATTGTAGTTCAGTGAGTGTACATGGGCGGAGGGTGCGGACTTTGAAACACAGAGTCTGTGGATGAGGAGTGAGAGAGAGTGAGGAGAGAGGGAGGGAGGAGAGAGGGAGAGAGGGAGAGAGGGAGAGAGGAGAGGGAGGAGAGAGAGAGAGAGAGGAGGAGAGAGGGAGGGAGAGATGGAGGAGAGGAGGAGGAGGAGATGGAGGGAGGGAGATGAGGGAGAGAGAGGAGAGCGAGGGACGCGAGGGAGGAGAGGAGAGAGAGGGAGAAAGGATAAAATCATAAACTACGGAACTACATAGCATAGTACGTACCCTCTTACAATAGTGAAACTAAAATTAAGTGTAATATATTATACCTGAATCAGAAGAAGTAGCAGTTCAGAAAATTGTCGATCCACGTCACCTCTTTGCTCCTGGAAAACATATTTCTTCACAATTGTTACCATCTGCGGAGGAATAACAGACGCACACATAATACATACACCAATACGCATTAATAAATACATGAAAAAACATGTTTATAGCATACTAGCTCAGAGGAAAAGAAACTTATTTCGCGCATATTTAGAATCGTGTATAACATTACGTCATACGCAGTGCAAGTCACAGCATGAATACATGTTGAGAATTCCCGCATTCAGACGAATAGGTGGACTCACTTCGCTTGCCAATTACACACATACATGTATATACTGTACATACATTAATACAGTGTAAACATATGTATGCACATACATAGATGCACACATTATACACTGTACAGTTGAACGGAGTATATATTTCAAACCGGGCTGGGCCCAGACAGTGCATACAAATTGGATAAGTGGCGGCCAAATAATATGACTGCGTACAAATTGGATAAGTGACAATGTAATCAAATTTCCAGGTCTTAGAAAGAGACAATGGACTGGCTAGACGCTACATTGCTGGCAGGCGGAGTCAGCGTTCTGAAATGAAATCATGTCTAGACAGGGCCGGCTCTGGTGAGGTTGGTATTGCGACTACATGTACATCCGCTTTTTATCATGCGTTGCGAGCTATTATTCCTGTTGGAAGAGAGTGAATGCACTTGGTAACCACAATGCACTTGGTACCACAGTAATTATGGGCTGAAAGAGCTTTAGCTATCCTCTCCAAAAGAGACCCCTGAAATGAGGAGACCTCCCTAATAAGGTCCATTTTAACCTTTCAGTTCTTGCATGTACAGAGCATCCATAAGTCCATAAGAATTTATATTGGGGTTATAATACTAGGAGCCCATACTTTCTTCATGATTTTCTGCTTATTGAAGGAGATACCCATGGCATCCAAAGGGTTCTTTTCAGCTCTTGCATGCATAATGATAGTCCTACTGGTGTCCGGATTAGAGGAGTTTCGCAAATGTCAATCATAGAAAATGCCTCTTAACAGCTTAATGGCCACGATATGTACATCATTGCACGATATATACATACATTGTTGCACACGATATACTGTGTGTAAAGTTGCGTTTAACTTAAAATGCTAAGGTATATACGATAGACCAAACGATGTTGAAAGTATTTCAATTGCATGCAATGTGTTTATATGGGCTTATCGTACCCTTTACGTTACAAATTGCGCAATACTTTGTCTCATGTGACGAGGTTGCATTGTGTATATACCACGGCCTTATACGGTATATTATATACCCACCTTGCCTTCGAGCGGAGTACTGGCCGTCGTTCCTGGTATGGATGAGAGGTTGCAAATGAGGTATTCCTCAGGTAGTGGCCGCTCGACAACCGTGTGGATATTTCCTCCGTCTATCTTCAAATTCGACAGCTGAATGATGTATGCATGTATTTATATTTGTTGGATATCCCTAGGCAACCAACGTGTATGAAGCTAGGTACTGGGGGGGGATTGTATCAGCCTATACAATCCTACATGTGCAAGCAGGGTTCATACAATATGTTGCAGTACCCAGACAGGACAGCATTCGCCCTGTAAAGGTTGATACGCAGTCACATATATATGCAGGGTTAACTTCTTGCTGGTCAACTTCATATACAGTGCTATGATATACATCTGGACAACAACAATATTATAGTGCTGAGTTCACTCCACTGTGCATCTTACATGCATACATCAAAAAAGGAAAAGGCTTTCTTCTGCACCCACGTTTTGTTGATATAAACCCTCAAAAAACAAAAGTCGTTCCTTAATTTGAACGTACGTACATCGACGAGAAAAACATCTTTCTTGCCAGTTGTCAGGTCTGGGTCGGTGGGTGTGTCTTCTGCCACGCTCACAAAACTATTTCCTGTCTCGGCAACCTGCACTTCCTGTAACACAGGAAATGAAGTGGGAATAATATTACTAAAAAAGAGTAAAACCTCGGCGCACCAGAAATGTTAATTGTAGCACAAACAATAAAGTACATATACTGGTGAGGTATATACCGCCAATTGAAAGCTGGAAGCTTACTTCATGAAAATACAGGAAGCTAGAGGCACTTCCTGTAATACAGGAAACAAGCTGCACACTAACCACGGGAGCTTGAAGCAATCCATAGATCTTCCTATTCAACTTGAGGGCTTGATCGACAGTCACTTGTATGCTAGAGGTGGCTGCAGAGGCTTTCTCGTTGCCTTCTTTGCTGTGAAAAGTTAGCTGAGGAGGAGGAGGAAGAGCTTCAAGGTAGACTGCAGTTCCGGTCTATGAGGGAGGGAGGGAGGGAGGGAGGGTGGGATAGAGGAGGAAGAAGGATGAAAGAGAAGAGAGGAGGGAGGGTGGAAAAGGAGGGATAGGGAGCGAGAGTGAGAGGAAGAAGGAGAGAAATAAGTCCAGTAAACTAGAGCTACAATTCCCAGATAAAGGCTGGTCATTGCCTTTGTGTTGAAGATTTGAACCCCTACCTCCTGAGTAGCTCAGTTGATAGAGCGCTTGCCCAGACTGTAAAGTGTGTCATGGGTTCGAATCCCACCCAGGGCAGCTCTTCTTCTTTTCTTCGAAAAGAAAGAGCTGTCCTGGGTGTAGTTGACTTGTTTGCCTTGCCTTTGCCTTTCTACCTCAACTTGTTTGTTGTTACATATCCAAACTACCTAGAAGACCAATGAAAGTACTGCAGAGAGAATAGAGACTAGATAGGAAAGCTGTTTTATTAACTGCCACGGTTACTAATGGGTCGACAGTGGCCTCCATGCCCCACAAGGCAAGAAGCCTAAGATAACCAGCAACAGAAAAGAGGCGAGACATGCAGTCAGTGCATTCCTGCTGCAGTCCAGATCTCTTGGGAGAAGGGTCCTCACAAGGCTGCTAAATTCCACTTCATATGCAGCTCCAACCTCTGGGTGTTAGCTGGTAATGCCTGGTTGAATGATGCAACGCAGAGCACTCTGTGTTCTAGAGAGGGATCTACCAACTGAGCTACTGGAGGCAGCTCAGCTGGCTGGGCCGAATCACTCATACAGAGCAAGGCAGAGCACTCTGTGTTCTAGAGAGGGCTCTATATACCAACCCATAAAGGCAGTTACCAGGTTTCAAACAAGTCTAAAAGTTTAATAATACATACGTACCTGCCTGCACCGAGTGGTACGGGTATTTAACGCCATTGTGTGAAGTTCAACCTTAAAGGTTGTAGCAGAAGCTCTGTTGCCACAGTAAGGACAAAATCAGTTAAAGCTTAAAGAACTAAGGGTAGGTATGTTCTCTTTAGTACTATTATTATATAGCCTTCAAGAGTGTGCATCATTACGAGAAAAGATGCGAAAGGAGTCTACTTCAAATTCTCTCTAAGAACTGTTTTGTTTAGTTGTTGTAGCTCAGAGTTTACTTTACTGTTAGCTATGCTATGTTTGGTTGCAGCGTATGCAGATTATAGTCCATACTGAAGTAGCCTTTACTGCTAGGAAAGTGGCAATTGCGGTATATTTATCAATCCCGGTGCAGTTGAAGAGACAGAGATGAAGGTGTACGCAGTTCTGACCCTGACGGTGGTGGTGGTAGTCCTGACCCAGTGTTGGTGTGTTAGCTGCGGCCCAGGGTCCCAGCCAACAGTTGAATACGTCGCCCAGCGAAGTGAGTATAACGTTAGTAAAAAGCGACTAAAAGCTAACAGAATGTGGTGTAAGCAAGCATAGGGGTCCAGCAAATTCATATAAATATGGTTTAGGTTTAAACATTTCTTAACGTTAGTAATAAGTGAATAAAAGCTAACAGAATGTGGTGTAAGCAAGCATAGGGGTCCAGCAAATTCATATAAACATGGTTTAGGTTTAAACATTTCTTAACGTTAGTAATAAGTGAATAAAAGCTAACAGAATGTGGTGTAAGCAAGCATAGGGGTCCAGCAAATTCATATAAACATGGTTTGGGTTTAAACATTTCTTAAAAAGTGACTAAAAGCTAACAGAATGTGGTGTAAGCAAGCATAGGGGTCCAGCAAATTCATATAAATATGGTTTAGGTTTATACTCTACAAACACACGCAGCTCAATTTTACATTTAGTGCAGTGTTCCAAGACATTACACTCCTTCCACATATTCCCCACAGCGATAGAGAAGATAACAGCGGTCATGAAATCCCTCCTGAACATGGCCGGCAGCCAGAAAAACAAGCTGTCCAAACTCCAAATGTCTCTAACATCTTTCGACGGAGCGTTCAAAAGCCTCGAATACGACGCCAGAAAACTGGAGAAAAGCAACCTGAAAAAACTTCCAGACCAGCAAGACGTGACGACGTGTATTGAAGCACATACAGAGGACAGTCAGGAAAGTGTGGACGACCTCAAAGATTGTATCGAGGAGATTCAAGAGTCTCTGGATGCAATTCGGCCTCACACACATCCCTGTGGGGGACCAGGGTGGATTCAAATCGTCAACGTAACCTACTCCGATCCCGGTGTTTCTTGCCCCGGTGCTTGGGCAACCACGACTTACGGCGCGGTGGATGGCTGCGCCAGATCAGCCGTCTCTGTAAACACAATCAACTCTCATATTTTCCCGGTCAACGGGATTACGTACAACCAAGTCTGCGGTCGAATCGACGCTTTTGCCTTCAGCACACCGGTTGCCTTTGACACGGGGGTTACGGACATCGAGATGAACTACGTCGACGGCGTAAGTCTGACGCACGGAGCCGCCGGTAGCAGGGAGCACATCTGGACGTTTGCAGCGTCGGCAGTCGAGAACCCTGCGGTTGGAGACGCGACTCAATTGCCTCCGCAGTGTCCGTGTGACGGAGGTACCAATCAGCCTGGTTTCGTGGGGCAGAACTACTTTCTGTGAATCGGGCGCCGGGGCAGTCGATATTTCGACGGTCACTATGTTCCAGGGGGCCGACAGACTGTGGGATGGGATGGACTGTACAGTCGACGCCTGCTGCACTCGAGCTAGTCCTCCGTACTTCCGCAGTTACTTGGCGAGTACCACAAGTGATGGTACCACAATGGAGGATATTGAAGCACGGCTCATGCTCTCCGAGGCTGGTTCCGCCAATTCCGATATTCTTATAACCCGCATTGAGTTGTATGTGCGGGAGGGATTGAACTAGGATCATTATAATGATCATGACTCTGAACTAAAGACAAAAATAGCCAGAGAGTTGGCTAACTTTTGTAGTAATGTCAGTGGATATTCTACAGTAGATTTTCATTTTTTTAGTTCTTAAACGATGCATGGAGTATTGTGTGTAAAGCCAAATGGTTGCAAAAGTCAATTTCTTCCGCTATGACATGTTTGCTACACAAAGTGGTTGGCATCGTGTTAATTGAATGCATGGTTCAATTTATCGCATGCTTTACGCGAAATTACAATCATGTATAACATTACGGTATGTGGCAGTGCTGGTAAGTAAATTCCACATTCAGGGCTCGCTTTGGTCACCACACAATGTTCAGAGTCATATATACAAACTCCCATTATATATCTTTCTACATTATTACAGGTCATTATTATGCGAACTTCTCTTTGCATGATGTAGGACCGTGCAATTCCCCGTGGCATAGTAATTGTGGCGTGGGTAATAATTCCGCGCTACTATAAGTTGCACGTGGCATTGCGGAGCTATTGCGTGTGTGCCATTTAAGTGGTGCGTGGTGCGCATAGTGTTAAACTCACCGCCAATCCAGTTATGACAGTGTCGCCAACGGAAACCTGGATCTTTACTCCAAACACGGCGTTCATGCCATGAACGTAGACCTTGTTCAGAAGTCTACTGTGTATCTCATACTCCAGAAATGGGAGCTCCTGAACAGGATGAAAAGGGGTGTGGTCACATTACATCATCATTACATCAGTACAAAATGTTCTGTAAGATTTCAATTTTTCTTGCAGCACAGTCACAGAACGTATGTGTACATTGTTGCAAATGACACTTTCTTCTGGGATCAGGACACCTCACTAATCAGGACACTTTCTTGTGAGATCAGGACACCTCACTAATCAGGACACTTTCTTGTGAGATCAGGACACCTCACTAATCAGGACACTTTCTTCTGAGATCAGGACACCTCACTAATCAGGACACTTTCTTGTGAGATCAGGACACCTCACTAATCAGGACACATTCTTCTGAGATCAGGACACCTCACTAATCAGGACACATTCTGTGAGATCAGGACACCTCACTAATCAGGACAGATTCTCAGGACACCTCACCAATAGAGTGCTGTACCATTCACAGTCAGCCGACTCTGAATCGGCACATACATCCGTACTTACCTTGCTGACTTTGTAGGCATTTTCTTCGCCTTTCATCTTTCTTTTTGCCACACAGACCCTGGCCTGAACCAGGCACCCTCTGCCACTGATTGGCATTCCAGTCGGCAGTCCAGAGGTTGAGAGTATTAATGACGGAACCTGTCTACTCCTGTTGAGAAGGGATGAAATCTGAAATGAAAAGCGCTAAAGTGCAAACCCTAGGCGCACTGCGCATGCGCGGTACCGTTAATTGATGGGTTGGGCCAAGAGTATGCGTTTACTCGCGATCGATATCAAATAAGCTAAGTAGCAAATTTGATGTCTTAAACCCCTAGAGAGGGCTCTACCAACTGAGGTACTGAGGCAGCTCAGCTGGCTAGGCTGAATCACTCATACAGAGCAAGGCAGAGCACTCTGTGTTCTAGAGAGGGCTCTACCAACTGAGCTACTGAGGCAGCTCAGCTGGCTAGGCTGAATCACTCATACAGAGCAAGGCAGAGCACTCTGTGTTCTAGAGAGGGCTCTACCAACTGAGCTACTGAGGCAGCTCAGCTGGCTGGGCTGAATCACTCATACAGAGCAAGGCAGGGCACTCTGTGTTCTAGAGAGGGCTCTACCAACTGAGCTACTGAGGCAGCTCAGAAATTCTCATCAGTTAAACTTAATAACCCTAGCATGGCTTTCTACCATCTTATACATGTTGGTGTATACAAATTAGAATTCCAGTTATGCGTACATGCGTATATGTAGTTTAGTATATGTACATATTATTACCTGCATATTCGACAGAAGGTGGCTTTGATATCCACAGGAAGCTTGTTAGTGGAGTAAGGGAGGTGACATAGGGAGCAACCCAGTCTGTTGGTAGGACTTCTAGCCGGGCTAAACCATGGGAATATAAATATATATACGTATATGAATATATATTAGGATGAGACTTTTGTTTGTATATTCAGGTCTCCTTTCAATATAGCACGAGGTAGAACAAAGTGTCCTTTATTCAGGAGTTTCCTTTATTCAGTACACTAATGTATTAGTATGGGGCAGAACCAAGTGTCCTTTATAGAGAGGTGTCCCTATGTATTAGTATGGGGCAGACCATTCCTTTATAGAGTGTCCCTATTTTAGTAGGGGCAAACCAGTGTCCTTTAGAGAGTGTCCCTTTATTCAGGGGCAGAAAAGTGTCCCTTTAAGATGTGATGGGGCAGCGTCTTTAGGTGTCAGGTCTTTTCAAAAAGGAAATATCTGTTCTGTGCACTGAAAGCTACAGCTATTACCTCTCAGTTTGGCTGGTGTTCTGTCCTTCAATTTCAGTATCTCCCTTTAGCTCCGTTTCCGAACCAGGGGCTGGATCGATGGAGATATGTACGTACATTGCACAAATTTTTCACTGTTTAAAAAATTTACTTCCACATATATTTTGGTACTGAAAATTGTGCACAGGCTAGACAGTAGCACAAACTAAATATTTTGCCACGTAAATTTTGAAATGACAGTAGCAAATTTAATAAAATTTTACCCAAAATATTCTGTGGGAAAGTTTAAAGAGCTCATGCTTTTAGGCTTATGCACGTTATGAGAGAAGAGTGTATTTGTGCAAGAAAAAAAATTCAGAAATCATTAAGTGTGTCTTTGAACTAAACCTCCCAGGTACATATATACGTATATACAGTAGGTTTGTTATGCAATATGGACGACTGAGAATGAATTACATGTTGGTGGTTTTCTAGAAGTTTCCGTGACAGTTACTGCAGTACCAGTTGCTGAGAAGACGCACAGACTATCACTGGGGAAGAGAGCGGAAGGAAACAAAATGACGTGATTGATTTGTCCACGGACAGCACGCGTAACTGCGCGGTACTTGTTGGCGAGTGAAGCGAGCCTACCCTAGTCGTCTGAACGCGGGATTTGATATGTGACGGGAGATGGTCACTGCACATACCGCGTAATGTTGTACGTGATTCTAATACATACATATGCGGGAAACACGTGCGAAATTTTGAGCTGCTTGCTTCACTCGCCAAAAATGCGTTGCAAACACAACGACTTTCAGGGCTGAGGTGAACGAAAATGGACTTTAGCTATACTTTCTGATGCATGCATGTACATATTATATATACCATATACTGGTTGACTCGGAGTAGCCGATGATGACAGAACAGCCCAGCACTCTGAGGTGCGACCTCATTTCATCTCTCACTTCCGTCCACCACGCGTCTCTGGTCTCGGGATCATCTGGAGAGTGTAATATATGTATTAGTATGGGGCAGTGTCCATTACAGACAAGTGTCCTTTATTCAGAGGGGCCTATTATCAAGGGATAAACTGTACCTGGGTTGTTGATCTTGTCAAGAAGCTTGACGGAGCGGGCAGTCACCAGTCCACCAATATGAGTCAGCACACCGTCGGGCAACGTTGAGATTGTATAAAACGGATACTCCTGAAACATAATACAGGCCTTCATTTAGTAATTACTAGTGCTCACAATGTCGAAAATGGAGGCTAAAGGCTAATGTGAGTAAGAGTGCAGTGATGGTGTTCGCTAGGGGGTCAGTGGATGGTGCTTGGAAATGGGGGGAGTATGTTTTGCCTAGAGTATCTAAATACAGGCCTTCATTTAGTAATTATTAATGCTCACAATTAATCATCGTTCACTTTGTCCTTTGAATCAGAAGCTATTGAGAACAAAAGGAACTCAAGGAACTGGAAGAACCCAAGGAACTGGGGGAACACAAGGAACTCAAGAAGAAGAGGAACCTTAGGAAGCCAAGGAACTAGGGGAACACAAGGAACCTGTAGGAACCCAAGGAACTAGGGGAACACAAGGAACACAAGGAAACCTAGCAACCAGAGGAACCTGAGGAACCCAAGGAACTAGTCAATGGAAAGAAAAAGATTCCACCACATCTTCTGATCCTACGTATAAAGTAACGTATATTATACCGAAGGTGCTGTGATGTTTTTCATGGACGGAGGAGGAGTAGACATCAGGACTGCCGCTCCACTTCCAGATGACGTCGCCAGAATTGGATCAATCACACGAACACCTACGTACGAGGAGAGGTGGCAACTAATAATACATTAACTCTTATCCGCCCAATCTACTGATTGGTGGAGCCAGACATAGCGGGGCGTTCCTGTACGCCTGGGCGTGGTGTGTGCTGAGTGAGTCAGAGCTGCTCGCATGATCGACACACCCCAACTGATGTCACGTGACCTTCTGCGGTGGGCACGTGCTGCCACGTGACCGGGGTATGGGCTCCCCGTGATGCCACGTGCCCGCACATGACCCAGCCGTCACGGACCCTCGTGGGCGGGATCGCACCACGGACAAACTCACGTCTCGCTCACGTGCATATGCTGCGCGGCCAAGCGTTGCGCATGCCCGAGCGCATGCGCCGTGCAACACGTCCTATCGCGTATGCACCTAACGTATGAGGAGAGGTGGCAACTAATCATACAAAGAACTATACATCGAATGCAACACATTTTAGCGAGCAAAAGTGAGCAGTTTGAATTTTTTGTGTCCTTCGCGCAATTGAGATTCACGTACAATAATAATTATTACAGAGAGAAAATAAAGAAAATCCCGCATTCAGACAACTAAAGAACCTCCCTTCACTCGTCAATAACAACATACATTAAAGGGGGCGTGCTAGTACATATAGAGCTAAATTTAGAAACTCTTGCTAAAAAAACGGGAAAGTATTCTTTCACTAGGCCTTATTGTAACCCATTACGTAATGCACAATCCCTTCCAACTGACCAGAGGTTTTGGAGGGAGAGGGAGGAAGACCATCGATGTGGGACGGACTGATGTGAGGTGGTAGGACGGTGTGCGAATGTTGGGGAGACGTCAGCGGTTCAAACAGAGCTCCATCATCTGAGAGTCTGTGAGAGAGAATTGGTAGAGCCCTCTCTAGAACACAGAGTGCTCTGCCTTGCTCTGTATGAGTGATTCGGCCCAGCCAGCTGAGCTGCCTCAGTAGCTCAGTTGGTAGAGCCCTCTTAGAACACAGAGTGCTCTGCCTTGCTCTGTATGAGTGATTCGGCCCAGCCAGCTGAACTCACAGTGTATCTGCATGAGTGGAAGTAGGTCTAACTCCATCGAGTGTGGCTGGGAAGCAGACTGGAATGGGGACTTGAACATTGAGCAGTTTGGGAATGAGAGATACACACGTCCCGATTCCACGAACAACAAGACCGGATTCACCCTCAATGTCAAACGATTGCTTGTACCTGTGCAGCAAGAAGAGAAAAGATTTCTGATTAGTGATCTCAGAAGAAAGTGTCCTGATTAGCAAGGTGTCCTGATCTCTGAAAAGGTGTCCCGATTAGTGAGATGTCCTGATCTCAGAAGAAAGCGTCCTGATTAGTGAGATGTCCCGATCTCAGAAGAAAGTGTCCCGATTAGTGAGGTGTCCTGATCTCAGAAGAAAGTGTCCCGATTAGTGAGGTGTCCTGATCTCAGAAGAAAGTGTCCTTATTAGTGAGGTGCCCTGATCTCAGAAGAAAGTGTCCTTATTAGTGAGGTGTCCTGATCTCAGAAGAAAGTGTCCTTATTAGTGAGGTGTCCTGATCTCAGAAAAGTGTCCTGATTAGTGAGGTGTCCTGATCTCAGAAGAAAGTAGAGTAAATGCTATACCCCAGGATCGCATTAGCTTCCACTTCCAATGCTCTGGCACCAATTCTTCTTCGCAATTCTCCTGCAGTAAATGATACGTCAACAACAATAGGATCTGGTTCACTACAACGCATGAAGGTGTATTATAATGCCATGCTGACCTGACAGTCTGGTAAAGAGCCGTTGTCTTGCTTCATTTGATGAGCGAGGGGTCCTCAGTCGATCAATCCACTAACCAAATTACAAACTTTCATTAATAAGGGCTAATTTTACTAAAGATAGAATAGAGGGGCACAGTGAAAGAATGAAATTGAGTTTCGTTTTTAGTAACAACAAAGTACTGTATAACCCTTGCTGCGCATGCACGCAGAGGGTTAATTAAAAATGCACTGGTGCAACTTGGAGAATGAATAAAGAAGGGACTTGCACTTCGAGATATAATATATAAAGAAAAAAGCCACTCCACCAGGCATGAGGCCAACATGCCCAGTGAAGCGGAGGCACTCAGTATTGTCAAACAGAGAGTGGGTAAGGGGAGGAACCAGAGCTGTTCCCAGCCAGTGCTCTGGACCACCTACCAGCTTCCAGCCCGGGATCGATCTCTCGACCACCTGAACCTTTATACTGGTAGTCCCCACTTCTACTGATTGCGCCACATGAGTGACCCAAGAGCAGTAGTTGAAATTTTGCCTTTATACCCACCAGTCAGTGAGGTTGAAAAAAGAAAAAGGAGTAGTTGCTGGGGTTGAACCCAGGGAGCACCTATTACATGCTCCACTTGCAGGAGCTTTAGCCACTACACCATCAACTTATGGCGGGGTGTAATAAGGTTGGCAATGTGCTGTCCCGCATTATATACCACCCTCTATGTGTACCTGATACTCTGGGTCGTCATTGACAACCAGTTCCTCCACAAAGCCATGGAGACAGTGAATGGCCATTCCCTCCGGCTCTCCTGTACCTGCAGAGATTCGTACAATTAACAATGACATCATCAACGAGAAAAAGTACTAACCAGGCCTTCAAATTGATCTAAGGTTGGGGGGGAAATGCATACACAAAACACCCTCTGTTTGCGTGCATTAAAAGGTTCACTTAAACTCCAAGGAGGGGGCGATAATTTATAAAGGGGGCAAGCCCCCCTGCCCCCTTTAAACAAACCCCTGCCAACTTACAGGAGTAGAACTGAACTCCAAAAGAAGACTGTTTGAATCTCTGCTGATCTTGAATCATGTCCAGCTTCACTTCCACATACAGTTCTCCCCTCACTCCTATATACACATAAACCACAACACACAGTGAATCCTCTGAATAAAGGACACCTAGGATAGATATCTCTATGAGGGACACTTGGTTCTGTCCCATACTAATACATAGTGTATTATACCAACGTACCTTTGAATAGAGGATGTCCCCCCCAAAAAAACTGACTCTCAACTATTATATTCTGTCTCACTATCTCTCTATATTTTACCAAAAACCTTATCTCGGCACCCCCCAATTACTCTCAATCTCAACGTGCATACCTATTCTAATCTTACGTATAATTATTCCGCTGCCCAGATTTATTTTTAAAAGAATTCACCATGGAGGGTGTCAAAAATTGGAAACCATCCCTCTAGGCTGGAATGGGTGGATCCAGACTCGACCAGTGGGTTAAGGACGATATAGACCCTTCCAATTGCATCGTGGGCGCTGTAGATATCGTGATCCATCACTCTTATAGGGAGAAATGGAGGGAAAGGAGAGAGGAAGGTGGGAGAGTAATGGAGAAGGATGAGGGTGGAAGAGGAGAAAGAGGAGAGAGAGAAGGAGAGAGGCTGAGACGGCTATGAGGGTGGAGATAGAGGACGCGGAGCGTCGTCCTGCTCGCGTCTGGTCACTGCGCGGTCTATCGGTTGCCGCTGCGAGCGCGTCCGCGCGAGCCGGCGCTCGCTTCCTGCGCCGTCTGCGTGCGTGTGCTCGGCTGCGCGAGCGTCGCGCGCCGGCCTCTCTTCTGTTTGCTCCTCCTCTCGCTCTGTCCGCGGCGCGCTCTCTCTGCGCTCCTCGCCGCTCGTGGCCTTTCTCGCGCGGCGTCGACTGTGCTCTCTGGACAGCTGTCCTGCTCTCGGCGTCGCTCGGCACCGTCCCCGCGGCGGCGGTCGCGCTACCGTGTGCTGGTGCGCTGGCTGTATGTGGGCCATGACCAAAGGCCATGAATGAAACGCAAAGAGTAGCAGCAAGGGAGATGAGAGAAGCAGTATGCCTAGCAAGGTCTACAACAAGGAGCCTTCCTTTGCCCACAGACACGCGAACTTACCACCAGTCTAGGGACATTAATGATAAGATGGAGGAGGTAAAAGGGAGGGAGGGGAGAGGGTAAATAACAAATACAAGATAGCTTACTTCAATTGGAGAGGTTCATCTTGCAGCTCTTCATCTGTCACCTGAACAAATCAAATCTACATCATCTTTTATCCTATCATATTATAATATAAAGATTATACTAGCTATATCAAATGAACTCACATTGAATTTGTACCATTGGGAGTTCCATTTCGGGTTAAGAGTCTTTGGGCAGACTTCTGTCTTGTTCCAACCATTGGCCATTTTGATCTGAACTCAGATAAACATATAGTCTATACTTGCATTGGACGATAAAGGAGACTTGTTAACACATTACTGTTGCACTATCAAGTGTCTCACTATTAATTAGTGTAGTAATCTAATAAAGGGACACCTCTCTATAAAGGAATCTTGTATATTTCTGTTTCACTGCTAACCTCCGAATAATTAACATAGCTATTGGTAAAAAATATAGGTATTAAGCCATGCTATCACTTTAGGCCTAGGGCTATTATAGTAGTTCATTATTGCAATGACGTCAAAACAATATGCACCTCAACAAAAGCGTCAGTGAGTTCACTTCTCTTGTCCATGACCGGGAGATCACGTGCCTTCACTACCTTCACGTGAACCGTACCAGGCATCTTTCCCAACACTTCGCCTCTCTCTCGCACACTACTGCAGCCTCTAAACCACTCAGTTAGAGCAAATGACTGAGCTCAAGGGCTTGACTTTGCTGTGTATTAGTGAACTTTAACCCCGCGCATGCGTAGGATACATTTGCGCATGCGCAGTGCTATACGCGCCCGGTATAATTATAATATTAGCGCAAAACATTCATGATTGTGAATGTGGTGCGTAGAGGCAGTCACGAATGTGAGTCCTTTTCTGCACATCTGCAAGGAAAAATAAGTAATTCCAAGGAGTATAGCAGATCGATACTTACCAGTGAATGAGTCCCATTTTTGTCTGACTTCCACTGGAAAATCCTGCAAAAAACACAAGTTGACTATAATAGCTTCTCTGAAAAGATTTTTTTACCAACAGTATATAGGTCAGTTTGGTACTGGAATAGAAAAAATAGCAAAACACACTTGGCTAAACAATTGCAGCGTACAATAAATCTCCAGACAGCAGTGAAAAGTTGGGGGAAAAAGGAAAAAAATGAAAAGTGAAAAGTTGAAAAAAAGTAAATACACGTATATAGCTGCTAGACGTTTGACATTGAGCTAACGTTAGTTTTGAGAGACTGAAGCATGTTGGTGGAAGGTATGGAAGGAAGAGTGACGTTGCGATAGATGAAGATTTGACCGTGGAATGTAGTGTAAACCAGACATGGAACATCCCTGCCTTCGCAACCGTACTTCCCTGCAATGACAGATTGGAGAAATTGGGAATACCGCTATGAAATAAAAGACGTATAAATCTTTCAACACTTAAAGGGAACGTGTCAGTATGTAAGGGCTAAATTTAGAAACGTTACTAAAGATAGACCTTAAAGATAGGGCCCAGTGCAAGAATGCAATTAGGTTTCCATTTTTAGTAACAGTTTCTAATTTTAGCCATTACATACTGCCACATTCCCTTTAATTAAGACCTCATATAAACGGGCAGTGGATGGACAAAAGCATAACAGTATAGTCATATCTGGATCTAGTTGACTCGTTTGGTGTGCCTTTGCCTTTCTACCTCGTAGTCACGCGAATATGTCTTTAACCCTATTAACCCGAGGCGCAAACCAGGCAATACACACTAAATGGAACACATGTGCTTGCCTCACAGCTTCGAATCATTGGCCTATATTCTGTGTAATGTTTAGATTGTTCAGTTCATTTGTCCTCCCCTTACCCATGCATCTACCACTGACCCACATACATCTCAAAGGGCAGCGTATAGTTTGGGGCATTGCACTGTGTCCATAGACGTCTGTCTGGAAAATTCCCCTGCTATATACCCACGAATGCATCACTGATGCAGTACATGGAAGTACACAATACCAGTACATCTCTCCATACCACTCGAGGTACGTTTCCAAGGAAACCCCCAAAAGATGTTTAATCAAAATATTGATATTTAGCCAAAATTTATATATAAGTAGTATCTCACCGGCAGAGAAGGCACAGACGTTCTCCCCAAAGTTAAATTTTACGACGTTTCTCTTCTGATCTACAATGTACGTCATTCCATCCCAGGCACAGCCAACAATCTCGTCTCCTCCACATCCCTGTAATAACCACGACGACCTATCATAATTATCTTTAAAGGGAATGTGTGAGTACAATATATGTAAGGCTAAATTTGAACTAAACAGCACATCCTAGTGCAAGAATGCTCCGTTGTTCAGTAAAGTTTTCTGAATTTAGCCCATAATTATTATACTGCTGACTTGAACTTCATAGCTATCAATGATTGCGACTGTGTTGCATGCCAGCACAATGGAACCCTCTAATCCGGACACCAATTGAACAGAAGTTAACGGTGTAACGACCTAGCTGTATCGGGAATGTGTCAGTACGTAAGGGCTATATATAGAGAAATGTTACTAAAGATAGAACTAACCGGTAGGTCCTAGTGCAAGAATGCAACTAAGTTTCCGTTCTCAGCAACAGTACTATATATACTGCCACTACCAATGGGAATGGAAGAAAGTAGTGAGGTGTCCTTGCTAAATTGCATGCAAGAAATCTTCAATGCAATGGACGTTGTCTTTCGGTAAAGTTTTGCACATGCGTGTGTTGGTGCACATAACTCCTCCCTCAAGAGCCGAGGGTGAAATAAAAGGCATCCTATTTACTGACAGTAGTGTCTAGACAGTGAAGGGAGAAGATGCTGTGATCGACTTGTAGCTCCCACTGCTTGTTCTCATCTTTCAACAACTTGATAGAACCTGCAATTATAGAAGAGACATTCAGAGGTATGGGACAAAAATCAAGTGTCCTTTATATAGTTTATTCAGAGGTGTCACTAATGTATTAGTATGGGGCAAGTGTCCCTTATATAGAGAGGTATCCTTTATTCAGAGGTGTCACTAATGTATTAGAAATCAAGTGTCCCTCATATAGGGAGGTGTCCTTTATTCTCTCTATGCTAATACTTTAGTTGACCTCCGAGATAGGGACGACCTCTCTACAAGGGACAAAATCGTTGGCCCCGTAGTGTCCCTTGTTCAGAGGTTCCACTGTATTGCATCATTTCAACCTACCATCCAATGTACACAGTGCAGTAAGTGTTCCACACAATCCCGTCCCGTCACCCTTTCTTCCCACTTGGTTTCCCGAAGAAGAAGAAGAAGAAGACGAATGATCGATTGATTGAGGGGCAGGGGTTATGTTCCCCACAATCTCGGTCCCAACGATTGGATTTCTTCTCTGTACAACTCCAATGATGCCATCAACACTGCCCTTCTGATAGGTCAGCTCAACCATCCATCCATTACTGTGTGGAGGACACCTTAACCCTTAGCAAGCCACGGGCATATACAATATGCCCAGAGCCTCCATAAGTTCATAAGAATTTATATATGGTTATAATACTAGGTGTCAATATGTGTATACATCAATTTCTGCTTATTTAAGGAGATACCCATGGCGTCCAAAGGGTTTTAAAGGGAATGCAATAAGATATGAGTGCTAAATTTAGAAACTGTTACTATAAAAGGAAACTTAATTGAATGGAAGACACCTCACTAATACGGACATTTTCTTCTAACATCAGCTGAGGCAGAACAAACTGTCCATTTATTCATAATGCCCTATGTATGCGGTTCCACTGTATATAGTACTACGTATATATACCTGGGTAGTTCTGCCCCAGCTTCCGCGCCCGTCTCAGTCTCATTCCTGTTCCCGGTCTTGGTCCCATTCCCATCCCGGGGTGTGTGGCTACTGGAATAGACCAGGGGAATGCAAGTGCCTCCGGCCTGGGAGACGAGCAGTTGGCCACACCCACCACTCCTTCCTGGGACCACGCCCACTGACAAAGAGCCAACCTAGACAAGTGGGACAGAAGAAAGTGTCCATTATTATCAGTGATGGGCCCATATTTCAGGGGTTAAAGTAAAAACCCTTCTTAGGGAATGTCCTTAAATGGGAATGTGGCAGTATACATGTAAGGGCTAAAAATATTACAAAAAAACCTAATTGCATTATTGCACTGGGCCTTATTTCTAACTTTCTAACTGTATGTTAGTTATGCACTGCCACATTCCCAAAGAGAGTTGTCCTCATATCAGGGGTATCTTTAGTTAGAGCAAGGTTCCACTACAAAAGGTAATGGACTTACTGTTTAATACGTCCACTATAGAAAGCCTGGTATATACAATACTATAATCCTGACCTGTCCATTTAGAGGCAGTCTCCAGACAAAAATGAGATCTTAAAACCTGTTAGACTTATGGTATAACTATAGAAAGCCTGGTACTATAATCCTGACCTGTCCATTTAGAGGGAGTCTCCAGACAAAAATGAGATCTTAAAACCTTGTATAATTATAGAAAGCCTGGGACAATACTATAATCCTGACCTGTCCATTTAGAGGCAGTCTCCAGACAAAAATAAACCTGTTAGACTTATGGTATAACTATAGAAAGCCTGGGACGATACTATATATAATCCTGACCTGTCCATTTAGAGGCAGTCTCTCGGTGAGGGCCACAAGAGAATGGGTATCCGAATCCCAACGATAGGCACCAACTGCTCTGTCAGTGTGGCCAACAAACACATCAACTGCTCCTCCTGGGTCTGTTGGGATGTGTACGCACAGACGACAAGCTTAGGCTAGATTCACAATATGTTGCATTGCCCCGCTTCGGCCTTGCCGCTTTGCCGGGTCACGAGGATAGAATCTATCTTTGCGGCACAACGCGATGCGCATGGCGCGACGTGGCAATGCTTATTGTGTGAACTCAGCCTTGGGGATTATTTGCCTCCTTCCAAGGAGGTATATAAAAGAGATTAGGAACAGCAAAAATATTGTTTCGGTTTTTTAGGGTTTTGTTTTAATGCCTCATTGACTTCATGGCTTGAATCCTACTATGAGAATACAAGTTGGACCTGATTGAAAGTGAAACATGAAAATCTCAAATGTATGGGCATAATGCAGGACAACCTGTGTCATCCCTATATACCAAGTATATACTTAGTGATAAGCTAAGGAACAAGAGACAAGATTTGATTGTTTAATTAAACCACCAATGCAGTCGACAAGTAGTGTCTTGACATTGAGGGAGAGATACTGGCTGTGGATCGGTCTGATTCCGGTTCCAGTCTTGGACCCTTCCTCCGAAGAACCTTTCCCGCTCTAGACACACAGAGAGAGAAACAGTTTGTCACAGGAAATAAGACTAACACAGCATTTTTCTATTGGTTGAGTTATGAGGTGATTCAACATAATTGTGAGTTTGTGTAGGTGATCTATATTTTACACAGCACGATTGTTAAAGACAGTTGTATGTAGGTTTTGAATCCTTTTAGAAGCCCCCCTGCCACATTTCCTTTAAGAAGAGAATATCATGTATATACATTTGTTTGATTTTGATGGAAGTCGAAGATATGACAGAGTCCTTCTGTTGTGGAGACAATCACCAAATTCTGCGATATCAGAGCTGTGTAAAAATGAGTCCCATTTGCATGCTCAGTGAAGATACTTACCTTCTTCTTGTTCAAGATATCCCCAACTGCAACGCTGGTTATCTGGCACCATGACAAAGAGAGAGCATAAATAATTTTGTTATTTCCTAGTATCCCTCCTATTCTTTCAGGATTTAGCAACACTGTTATCAAAGAAAGAGCATAAATGATTTTGCTACTTCACAGCGTCCCTCCTATTCTTTCAGGAAACATTACTAATCTTTATCAAACAGGCAAGTATTCTTAAAGGACACGTGTGCATTACACGAGTAAAGAAATGGAAATGAAAACTGTACCGGTCATTATGGAGTATATACAAACGAAAACAAAACAGAAGTGTATATTAAACGTAAATTTAAAATTCTTCGGATTTAAAAAGTGTGGAATATAGGGACGGTATAAAAAGCAAGGAGACAAGACAGTGCATGTGATTAGCTATCATCATACCATTCCAAGGTCCGAACACTTTCTCCATGGTTTTGTGTTCTTGATTTCCTTGAAAATGGCTAAGACACCGTCTACGCTCCCTACCACCAGCTCGTTCAGCTATGGAACAATTACAGTTGTCTCCATTTGTATTATGTAAATCAATCACAATAATTATGATAGCTACCAAATTACCATCACTGACAGTTGTTACACACACAAGGAAAAAAATAGCTATTTATCAGCTGTGAATAAGGGATAGATATTATAGGTCGCAGAAAAGAAAATTTTGGGAACCCCGAAAACTCTAGGCCAGCTCCGTATACGTACTCCGTCTCCGTCCACGTCTCCCAGGCAGAGGCCGTGGGAGGAATGGTTGCCTGCGAACTCGAACTCCAGACGATCCACGAAAGACACCGAGCGCATCATCCCTCTAGCTAGCTAGCTAGCTAGGCCCTCATTCCGTCACTGTGCGCATGCGCAAACTACCCCCTAAACCGCGCCCACGTACCTTACAGCTTACGCGCACGCGCTTATGCCAACCAAGCCCACAACTTAGGATTCTAGAATGTTGGACCATGTGTGCTCCAAGAGTCTCCTTGGTCACATAATTTTCAAATTGCTGTGTCCACTGCTTTTGGCACTGTGCCACTGAGGCAGCTCAGCTGGCTGGGCTGAATCACTCATACAGAGTAAGGCAGAGCACTCTGTGTTCTAGGCAGCTCAGCTGGCTGGGCTGAATCCCTCATACAGAGCAAGGCAGAGCACTCTGTGTTCTAGAGAGGGCTCTACCAACTGAGCTACTGAGGCAGCTCAGCTGGCTGGGCTGAATCACTCATACAGAGCAAGGCAGAGCACTCTGTGTTCTAGAGAGGGCTCTACCAGCTGAGCTACTGAGGCAGTTCAGCTGGCGGGGCTGAACACTCATACAGAGCAAGGCAGAGCACTCTGTGTTCTAGAGAGGGCTCTACCAGCTGAGCTACTGAGGCAGCTCAGCTGGCTGGGCTGAATCACTCATACAGAGCAAGGCAGAGCACTCTGTGTTTTATCAGCTACTGACGCAGCACATTCAACTAAGGTTTGGTTTTTTCAAGAATAGTCTCTCTTGGGTCATGTATCAAGCTTTACAAAACAACCATACACTCATCAATAATAATAACGGGAGAGTCATTATTACACAGGGGCCTAGCGACAGAGTCTGATGGTCAGTCCTGCGAGCGGTTCAAACTCTTTGCTATCGACAAGACTAAACTCTCGGACAAAGTAGTAAAAGTGTTTGTAGCAGGCGTTTACGTGTGCCTCTGCACCGATCCTTGTCAAGTTGTCAAAGTGATGAATGTACACATGAACGAAAACTCGGTACAGTCGGGTAAGGATCTTCTTGCACGTGGGGACGAAATTCTTGGGAAACGGCGTACCCACTTGAGCGGGGAACAGTTCTACGTTGGCTATCTGTTTCTCCGTCCACGTCATGAGGTTGCGAACGTAAGTGGGCGCCGAGACGGCTTGCGGCTTTTTCTGCACTTCGTCGGCCCAGTAGTACTCGAATTTTGGACCTCCCGACATCAGTGGACAGCTCTCCTCCGTGCAGAAATCTTGCACCGTGCCGTATATTACGTTGACTCGATTGAAAAAGTCGACTACGTGCACCGCTATCCAATCGTTGAACTCTTCTTCTTCAGGGAGGGAGACGGCTTGTTTCAGATCGAGACCAGCGTTAAGCGTGGCTTTGGCCTTCTTGTGCAGGTCGTACTTCAGCGTCCCCTTCTCCCACTTTTTCTTAGGTCGGAACGTTCTCTGTTTTGAGAATACCCCAGCCATCGTCCGCCCGTTCCGTTCTTTCACACCTTCGATCCCCTAGCGCTGCCCGGATATACAAACGATGACCTTTGAACTCTACTCCCCATCCCGCCCCTTTAATGAAAGGTGAACCAATCATATTTCAAGTAGTTTGCGCGTGATGAGCACGTGGGAATTAAAAGCGCATGCGCGTAAATTACATCGCGCGTGCGCTCATACGTGAGTGCGTGTACGTGACGTGAGTGAGTGAGTGAGTAGCTCACAGAACGCTGTCTCAATAGGCTACTTCGTCCACCTGTGTCAACTGCCGAAATGACGCAGTATCTCCCTCCCAACCTGTTGGCGCTATTCGCGCCGCGCGAACCGCTGCCTCACCTGAAGCAGCTGGACGCCTTGCCGTGGGAGAAGAAGCCGTGGCCGTACTGTGGAGTCAGTCAATACCTTAGTCTCTTCGAGGTGAGTGGGAGCGGAAATATGTATTCTGTACTTTCTTTAGCTAAAAGCGAGAGAATGGCCCGGTGTGCTCTTGTTGGAGTATATCACGCCTAGATATGTAGTGGGCATTAATTAAAATAACCTTGCCGTCTGTTTATCCAGGACCCCAATGAGACGCCGCCCGCGACGAGAGGCGAGACAAAAGAAGAGAGAGTTGCTCGAAAGGTGGACAATGTTGCATACATCATTGTGTCGTGTTGTTGAGCCCTGCCATGCCATTCTTCTCCTCTTTCTGCTGTGTACAGTACTTTCAAACTTGCCGGTTACATGCTTGCTCCATCTGTATGTATCAGAGCTACTACATGCACATTCCTTGAGGAAGTGTGATCCTGTGTGTCTTGTGTTGTTTGCTTTGCCTTTGCCTTGCGACTTCAGCATTGACATTCAGAAGTACATACAAAGGCACAAAGTATGAAGCTTTATAGCTGCCCACTCCTATTAGCTGAACAGGTTGTTGATTTTGTGTTAAATGAGAAAGTGTTATAGCTCTTTTAACTTAACCTAATATGCTAAGGTGTGATACAATCCCAAGTGTTGTTGGTTGTAGACCTTTTAATATAGTAGGAAAATTTCTGTGAAGTCTTGAACTAATTTTGATCTACGCACAGATGCATGAGAGGGAGGAAAGACACAAGTCTACATGTGAGTCCAAGATTAGCAACTGTAAGTCCTTCGTTGTTTTGTTGTGTGCCTTTTATTATCTCTCTTCCCTCTCCTTCCCTTTCTCTTCTTTTCCTCTCTCCCTCCCTCTCTTCTCCCTCTCTCCTTCCTTTCTCCCTCTCTCCTCCCTCTCTCCCTCTGTCCTCTCTGTCTCTCTCTCTTATTCCTCTCTCCCTCTCTCCTCCCTCTCTCCCCCTCCCTCCCTCTCTCCCTCTCTCCCCTCTATCTGTGTTAAGGGGACCCTAACTCAGATGAAAATGCAGAAGGAGATCCTTTCAAAACCCTCTTCATAGGACGGGTTGTAAGTTGTCTGTCTCGTGTCATGTTTTATACACAGCAGTTCAGTTGTAGAGCCCTTGCCTAGACTACAGACTGACGTGGGTTTGAATCCCACATGTATATCAATGCAAAGACCTTTTCCTTCCACACACACACACACACACACACACACACACACACCACACTCACACACCACACACACATACACAGAACTACGATACGTCGGAATCGAAACTGCGACGAGAGTTTGAACAATATGGTCCTATCAAAAAGGTAAATTTAAAAAAAATTTTCCAAGTTCAAGTCATGCAATGTGTAGTGTTCGGCAGTATAATATAGGGCTATATGTGAAATATAATTATTATCGTGCAAATGAATTCTTCCACTGGGCCCCCGGTTGTTTAGTTCTATCTTTAGAGTAACATTTCTAAATTTAGCCCTTATGTACTGACACACACTCATTCTAAACGAACCTTTGATCTTTCATACTAAGTGGTTGTAATTACAGGGGGTTCCTATAGTAGAAACAAAGTATTAGGCTATATTATGGCTGGTTTCCGGTAAAAAGTCATGTGCTGTGCACTTATTATAGCAAAAATTGGCTAATTCTTGCGACTTTTGTAGCCAAATGTTCAAAAGTGCAGACATTGGCTATTTTGGCTGACAGTATATATGTGAATCCCCTGAGTAACATTATCGATTATTTCTTATCTCCCTCAGATCAATCTGGTTATGAACCCGTCGACAGACAAGCCTTGCGGCTACGCATTCATTATCTACGAAAAGGAACGTGACATGCACGGTAAAAAAAACAAAAAAACATTCAATATTTTTAACGTAGTGCTGCAGCTCTATATACATATATATAATATAGCAGAAAACCTTTGAGGAATAGAACTTTTCAGTTTTGCAGAGAGAGAAAAACCTTTGCAAGCTTTGCTTCAAATGTGTGCAAATACAATACATGCCTGATGCATTTGCTAAAATTTACTTACAATGCTAATGCATTTACATGCGTTGCTAAAATTTACTTAAAATGCTAATGCATTTACATGCGTTGCTAAAATTTACTTAAATGGTTTGAACGGTTTTGTTCCTTATCGACTTTCCAGCTATAATTATATGTATGTGTGCTACGTTTTAGCTACAGTTGAGAATGTATGGCTACGATGTGTAATACATGTGACTGTATTTATATTGTACCTCCTACTCAGCCTATGCCTGAGGGGTGTACACGTGTGTAAAAGGCACGACATCATTGGAGGCATGGCCCCATTCCATGCCCAGGTAGTGGTTGGATTCCATACCAGGTAGTGGGTTGCGGCGCCGTTCCATTCCAGGTAGTTTTGGTGTGAGGAATTAAACACGCCGTGCACAAGAGGCGCGAACACTGTGCGTTAAAGAGCAGTAGCATATTGATTCACAATATGTAGCAAATGAATGATGCAAGAATTGATGTGTGTTGAACATACTTGCGTGCTAAAGCATAGTGCAGTGCAGTTATGTAGTAATAATAATACTCACGGTGGCTGGCATAGCACTAGGGCCGTAGACCACGCACCCAGAGCAATGGGCGGAACCGTTAACAAACGAACATACACCATATGAACATGAGGTGTCTGTCTCACCTCCCAGACACCTCGACTCACCCCTTCCACCAGCATACACAACGCGAAATTTACACTACAGTACATATGACCGAAAAAGCACAAACTGCATACAAAGCAATCATGCATAAAGAACACTTTTATAAGTGAACATAAAAGCTTTACAGTTTTGAGTGTCTATGTATTGCGCGATATTAT